>JANSTS010001446.1:0-95802 GCA_026546915.1 Sylvicola fuscatus
AAGTTTTGCTGAAATTTTCTTCGAATTTGGACGTTTCATACAATTTTTTTTTTTTTAGCTTTAAAAATATAATATTATTATTTACAGTTTCCGTTTAATATATAGAAATAAAAAAAGAAATTTTCAGAAAATTTGGTCCATCATTTTCCGAGATATGGGCCGTTGAAGCCAAAACTTAACATCTGCTTTGAAAAATTTTCTTGGACTTACATGAACGATTTTCCAATTTTTTTTTTGGAAAAGTTTCAACAAATAATCAATATTCAACGGAAAATTGTTTATAAAAAATTAGTTTGGAAAATTCTGGAAAATTAGAGAGAGTGAAAGTACAGAAATTTATACAAAAGTTATTGACATTTGAGTCAACATTGCTTCAATACCTATAGATATTTAATTTTTTGAATTTTACGTTTAAAATGTTTAGTCTTTCCTTAACAAATAAAAGTAAACAAAAATTGAAAAAATTTATCGGAAAACCCTCAAAATACATAATTTTCCACCAACTGAAATTCAAAATATAAAAACCGTCTGGGGTTAACATTTTATATTTACTGTGCCATACATTTTTTCCTTCGGCTGAGTATGACAGTTTGTAGACGAAAAATAACACTTTAAGATAAAACTGATTTTAGAATTTTCCGGCAGAGTTTTCTTATAAATATTGAAGAGAGAAAACAGGTAAAAATTGCCGTGTTTTTGGTGTTTTTATGGGTATAAAAAAATCACAAAAAATATTTATTCTTTTTAATGTCAAAAGGAAGCCCCAAGGAAGATTTTCCGCAAAAAAAAATCCGGAAAATACGAGGTCGGGAAAATGCGTCCCTTGTTTTAGCCTTGGTTTCAAATGGGCGAAAAATAAAAAAATAAAAAATCCGGCGCGCTCGGGATTCGAACTCGAGCGTGCGCACTGTGGGAGGAGAAGGAGAGAATGGGAAACTGGCCGATTAGCCAACTGGACCACGGCTGCATTTACATAATGATGGATTTTTCGTCTATTTGTTTTAACTTATAATTGAAATGGAAAAAAAATAAAGATTTGGATGAATCGGGGGATTGAACTCGCGCGCGGAACGAGAAGGAGGTAGGACTGCCGATGAACCGCCACGGCGGGCGGCGTTGAGGTTTTGCTGGATTATTGGCATATTTGTTTAATGTTTCGCACGGAAATTTAGTTTAAATATTTACTTTGAGCACAAAAAATTTGACCGTTTTCTCATTGTTGTCGATTTGAAGTACTTTGGTGAATTATTGTATTATTGTCAAATTTTCAAAAAGGTAAAAAAGCAGATAAAGAGAGAAAAACTGAGATTGGATCAAAAAAGATTTTTGGTTGAAATAAAATGAATTGTCTCTCAGTGAAACAGTTTACAGACCAAATTAGGAGTAAATAAACTTTTACACCTGTTCTCCCTACCGCGTGTTTTAAAAACAATAAAATCAATATTTCATATACAGTTTGGACGATTGTATCTGTTTTGCCACGTTGTTTTTGAATCGATCTGTTTGCTAATTAAGTTACCTGTGTAAACTGCCCTACTGTCATTTAAATTTCATAAAGTATTTGTCTTTCAAAGTCAATCGACGACGGGATAAATTTCGTGGCACAGGAATCAAAATGATATCCAAACGTATTAACCTCCAGGAAAAGGGCTGTGTGATTTTTTTAACAACAATATTTTCGATAATTTTGTCAGTGTGCCTTTGGCAGTTTCTTAGCCTCCTAACTGTGGACATTCCGAATTCCGTGGACATTGACACGGCCAGCAAACAATTGTATGATCTTATTATCGGCAAGTGGTATAGTTTCCATGTGCTGTCCTATTTGTCAATAAAAACGAATCCAATTGCTAAATAGTTGGTGCTGGAACATCAGGATCAGTGCTGGCCAATCGTCTGTCAGCTAATTTCAACGGAAGCATTTTACTGGTCGAAGCTGGAACCTCATTTGGAATGTTGTCTACAATTCCGCTGCTCACCACAATGATACAAGGCACAAAAGGTGACTGGGGATTCAAAAGTACATCACAAAAACACTCGTCGACTGGTTTAGTGGAAAATGTAGGTTTTATTAAAGTCGATTTTTACATTAGTTTTAAATTTGTCTGTCTAGAAACAATATTTACCGCGTGGAAAAGGATTAGGAGGCTCATCACAAATCAATTACATGCTTCACTCGTATGGCATGAAAGCGGATTACAAAAGATGGCAACAGTTGGCTGGCGATGAATGGAGCTACGACAGCTTACGGAAATTCATGGACACAAGTTGTTCTGGTGCTGAAAATTGTGGTATCACAGATGGCTCGAGTTTAAAGGAGCTTAGTGATGCATTTATAGCATCTGAAGCAGAAGTGCAGTTACTTACCAAAGACAAGTTACATTTCGTCAAACCCCAGTACACCATTCGAGAGGGCAGGCGATGGGGAGCATTTCAGAGATACCTGCAGCCTTCGTTTGACAGGGCAAATCTGAAGATTTTACAATGCACTTCAGTCCGTAAGGTAATTACTTACTAACTAATTTTAATGTTCACCTTACAGTTGTCTTGTTTGGCCGCAGGTGCTCTTCAAAAATAAAAAGGCTGTATCCTTGATGGTTTACTCGAATCCTGGCTGCTCTGATACTGGAAACGGGAAGCTGAGTTTGCTGCGAGCTCGAACGGAAATCATAATTGCCGCTGGCACGTTTAGTTCTCCGCAAATTTTGAAGATGTCTGGCATTGGTCCCAAGGAGGAGCTGAGTTCGGCCAACATCACCATAGTAGCTGAATCGGAGAAAGTTGGCACCAATCTTTTTGATCATTTGAATTTGCCATTGTTTGTATCGCTCAACTCATCAGTTAGCATTACACGGGACAAATTGCTAAGTATCAAAGAAATTTACAAATATCTGACCAAAGGAGAAGGACATTTCTCCAGCTTCGGTGTTTTCGGAATAGGACAGGTGATTGGAAAATCGCACGGTATTGGATTCTTCGGTATTGGGTCAGTCGACGAAGCTGCATTGAAGCATATCTCAAATTTCAAAGATCATGTGAGTATTAATTTCATTAACTACCTGAAGATATGGCGAAGTAATTGTCATTGCAGGCATTCAGCTCACTCTTTCCCTTACATTCCAACACAAGTCAAGAAGGTTTTGTCATGCTGTCAACTTGCCATCATCCACTGAGTCGCGGTACAGTTAAGATGGTGGTGGGCCTGAACAAATTGCCACTGGTTGATCCAAATTATTTGGCCAATGAATACGACATCGGATGCATGATTGATGCCGTTCGGTTGGGCGTTAATGTCATTGAAACCAGATCCTTTCAAGCTTTCGGTCCGAAAATTCACTGGCCACGCTTGAGTGAGTGCAGCAACTTTGGCCCATTTTCTGATGACTTTGACACCAATCAACCCAGTGATAGATACCTGGAATGTGTGATTCGCAGTGTCGCGCTAACTGCCCATCATCCATATGGAACGTGCGCAATGGGCAGCGATTCTACGAGCGTCCTTGATGAGCATTTAAAGTAATTTCGCGTCGTATGTTTGTCTTCTTCTCTATATTAATAACTTATCATATTTAGTGTACGTGGTGTGAGCGGACTTCGTGTCGTGGATGCTAGTTCAATGCCGACTTCCATATCGGGCACCCCAAACTCAGTGGTGGTTGCATTCGCAGAAAAGGCTGCAGAAATCATTCTCAACGATCTTAAATCATTAGAATAATAAATAAGTTTTACTAAAATTGTCTTACAAATTATGTACTATGTTTAATTTTAGCGACGTTACTCGAACGTGTGTGTAAAGATAATAGGAAATTCCTATATATTAATCACACCAGCCGAAATTATTATATTTCAGATAGTAAATGATAACAACTCAATAGTATTTCAGCGCACCTTCACAGAAAAAGTGTTGTATAAGCAAGGGTTTTTTGTGATAAGAGATAAAGAATGACCACATAAATCTTTCAACAATACAAACGGCTAGCCGATTAGAAGTCATAACCGATATAAGTAAAAAGTGTTGAAAGTATGTTTTTAAAAGTCGCGATTATTTTGGTGTTGTTCGTCTATTTAGCAAGTGCAACAAAGGAAGGTTTTAATAATTTCAAAATTTAAATGTTCTTTAAGTGAAAAAAACATTCTTTCAGTTTGCGAATGCAACAGTCTTGGTGCGTTTAGTAGTATCTGTGATGCGAAAGCAGGAACCTGCGAATGTAAGAAGAATGTTGTGGGCCAGAAATGCGACAAATGCTCACCTGGATCATATGGCTTCAGCTCCAATGGATGCGACGGTAAACTGTGCCTAAACTTAAGAATTAAATGATAAGAAGAACACTTTTGTTACTAAAACTTAGGGTATTTTGTGGCAGTTAGTTGTTCAAAATTGTAATTGTAGATTGTGATTGTGATCTCGATGGAGCTGAAGATAACGATTGTCAGCATGAGACTGGACAATGTCACTGCAAACTCAACATTACTGGAAAGAAATGTGACAAATGTGAAGATGGACACTGGAATTTCCCCGATTGCCGGCAATGTGAGTGCAATGGACACTCAGAGACTTGCGATCAAACAACTGGTGCCTGCCTCGAGTGCTCCTCCAATACGAGTGGCTTGAACTGTGAGAAATGCATTGATGACTTCTATGGTGATGCTTTGTTGGGCACATGTGAAGGTAGATGAATACATTTTTATGGTAATATAGTTTTGTAACTAAGAATATGCAACGTTTCAGCGTGTCAGTGCAATGTTTTAGGCACAAATGCAACTGCCCATTGTAACAATCAGACGGGCCGATGTCAATGCCTTGAAAATGTAGTCGGAGACTTGTGTGATAGCTGTGAGGTGAATCATTGGAAGCTTGCAAGTGGCCAAGGATGTGTTAAATGTGATTGTAATGAAGTTGGTTCTGAAAGTGCTCAATGCAATCTGGTATAGAAATGCTCCTTTTTTTTGTTCTTGAAATCATATACTAACAAGAATTTATCAATGCCAGTTTGATGGGAGATGTAATTGCAATCCTGGATTCGACGGAGATCATTGCGAGAAATGTGCAGATACTTTCTGGGGTGATCCAACAAATACTTGTACAAGTCAGTGTGAAGTGAATGCAAAAGTTTGCCGAAAAGTTACATTAATTTTGTTGCAGGTTGCAACTGCAGTTCAGAATGGTCAACTTCGGAAGAGTGTAACAGCACAACGGGATTATGTTCTTGCAAGTTAAATGTTGGTGGCCAACATTGTGACGAATGCGGTCGAGGATTCATTGGTGTTGTTGGAAACTGCACTACGTGTGGGGAATGCTTCAGCAATTGGGATGCAACTATGAATTTATTGGAAAAAGACATAAGCAATGCTGCTAAAAAATATAAGCAATTATACATAGACCGCATCCAGCATAAAATAGAAGACATAAGTAAACTTGTAAAAGGTCCAAACACCACTGATATAGTTGATTTGGAAGAATATGCCAACACTATTGATACAAAACTAAATAAATCTTCAAATGACTTGTCAGAAATGGAGAATTCATTGGAATCCACAGAAGCCACAGATTTAGACACGCTTAAAAATTTGCCACTCCTGCAAAACCTAACTGAGGAATTTATTGGAAACGCCAACAAACTGATGGAATCAAATATCGCAGGGGCACTTGAAATGATTGAAAAGGAATTGAATCGCGTGAGGGGGCAAGAAAATAATGACGTTAAGGAAGCTTTCAAGAAAGTCGAGTCAAAATGCGTGGATATTTCAGCCATTTCAAATAGAACGCATATAAAGGATCAGCACAACAAAAGCCAAATGTATGCTGACGATTTGGGTAGGCAATTTAGGGACCTGAATGCCCAAATGCCTGAAGTAAACGGGCAGATTTGCGACAAGAAAGGAGATCCATGTGATGAAATATGCGGCGGCGCTGGATGCCAACACTGTGGCGGTGTCTCCTGTGAGAAAGGTGCAGCGACAAGAGCGAAGAAAGCCCTAGACATTCATAAGAAATCCATCGAACATATGGACAAACGAAACGAAGACACTGATAAACTTATTGCGTTATTGGGCGAGATTAAATCTAAAGCAGTTAATGTCTCGCGACGATTGACAAACATGACATTGGATGGGTTTCAGCACAAACTCACATTTCTTCAGGCACAGGATGCTAACATAACGCAATTGGCACCGAATATAACGTCTTTAAGTAATGAACTGTATGGTGTGACGAACAAGACATTGGCATTAACTTCAGTCAATCCAGACGCAATAGCTGAACTAACGGAACGTATAAATACTGCTGGAAGTTTCATAAAGGATATTAATCAGACAATTGCTAACACTGATGAGGACTTGAAACTTGTAGAGCGTTTACATCAGCGGGCCACAAATACTAAGTAAGAGTTTTTATATTTCTGTGTTTATCACACATATTTTAATTTATGTTATTTTTAGAGAAAAAGCTCTTGCCAACCTTAAAAAAACAAAAGAGGCCTTGAAGAACCTTGGTGTTGCTGACAACGCTCAAAAGACGGCCCAAGATGCCATCGAGGAGTCGGGCAAAGCATTTGAATTGGCGACAGTCGATATAAATGAGGTGAGGAAATGTGTTCAATCAATATGCCCAAACGTTTTTACAACAAACATTTTTTACAGATGCATCAACCAATTTTAGAAGCGGAACTCAACGCCAACAAATCAATTGCAAAAGTGAATGAGAATTTTAAAAAAATTATTGAAGTTCAAAAACAGTTTTACCAAAACGATTTGGACGCTAAGGAAATCCTAAATGATATAGAGCAAACTGAAAATACGGCAGATGCTCTAAATGATTCTAATAAAGACTTGCATAATCTTTATACAAAATTTAAGGAGACGCTGGCTAATAAGACGCAATCATCACAAAAGGAATTGGAAAGGTCTCAACGTCTTTTAGAACAGGCAACCAAATTTCTTGCCAACTTAGACAATCAGTTGAAGCAAATTAACAGCATGACTGAAGAAATAAATGAAGACACCGAAGTTATTACGCAATTGACGACAACTCTGGAATCATTAGATAATCGCATTTCAAGTCATCTTGTCGAAATCAAGAAGATATCAACACATTATCGAGTATGTAGATTTGAAAATGATGTGTGGCAATAAAAAAAAGAGAATATTCAATAAAAAAATAAAAAATGAATATGTAGCAGAATGACTTTAAACTTTTGAGAGGACCTTTAAGGAAACGGATCTGCCTTCATAGCTCATTTATTACAAATTACAGATTACAGAACTAATTAAATAAATAATTTGAAAACAAATTTTTATTACAAAATGATATCACCTCGCCATTTGGATGTAAAGAGATTCCCAAGTCGTTGTTGTTCTGTTGATGTGTTAACGCGCCGCATTTGAATGTCAGCATTCTTATCGGCATCCCTCATGCAGCATTTGCCCCTTAAAATATTCTGGCAAGTTGACGACTGTCATTAGCAAAAACTTTTAATTTCTATGCAAAACAATATGATAATCACTTTGAATCCGGTGCGAAATCGCTGATTCATAAATGCGTACAGGATTGGATTCACGCAAGAGTTGGAAGCGCCCAGCCACTGTGAAATCGGTATAAGCAGTAGGGCGGCGCTGTGAACTTAAAGTGAAACGCGCGTCTTATATCTGACACTAATGCCCAAAAACAATTTCACTTACCATCATCGTCGTATAAGATGTTGGGTGAAAATTTCGTGATGAAGAAAATCAGGTACAACGGCAGCCAAGACAAGGCAAACGTTATGATGACAACAAATACCATTTTGGCGACCTGAAGCAAAGCTGTTACATTAACCAGTTAGCCGCATGGAATCGGAGGGAAATTCAACCTTTATTTTGCTCCTGTTGATGCTGTCTGTAATGCGCTTATGCCAACGCTCCTCTCCAGGCAGCTGCCTGTGCGACACCTTGCGCCAAATGACAATGTAGCAGATGGTGATTGCAGTCAACGGCCCAAGATAGCAAATCAACAGATTGGCGACCACAAAGTAAATGTTTTCCGAATACTGGGTCGGCCACACTTCAATGCACACTTCAGCCGAGCTGCCAGTTATGCCAATCGGCTCCGTGTTGAACACAAACAGCCACGGCAGATTGATTGTGAGCGCCACAAACCAAATCAGGACGATGCTTAAATGATAATGTCTTCTTGACATGGAACGCGATAAAGGATTCGATATGGCTATACAGCGCTCCAGCGATATCGCCATCAATGTGTTGACAGACGCACTCACAGACACACCCTGCAGATAGGACACGGTCTTGCAGAAAAATACACCAAGGATCCAGGCTGTAAAATTCAAATCGAGATTAGATTGAGTTGTGTTGTGGGTGGAGGCGGGCGCGATGCCAAACAATTCAAACGGATCAAATCATTTCCTGGCATTTAATGTCCGTGGAACGTACGTAATTGAATTTCCCAATTTCATTACACCCTTTCGCCGTTGACGGAGGTGCATAAATTAAATGTGAAACATTTAGCTCAGTCACAGCATATTGAAATCGTAACATAGATTAATGTAAATTTGTTAACCTATTTTGGGACAATTAAGTGCGACTAAATGCGTGGGAGTGTTAGGCAAATGTGTTTGACCTTCAAATGTATTCTTTAACGTCCCTCAGCTCAATTTTTATTAACTTTCGTAAAGCCTTAACTAGCACAATCAAAGTTTAAATCACCAGAAAACAACAAACAAACATAAATCAAATAATAACTCAATCTAAACTTTACGCCAAAGAACTTGCCGACGCCTTCTCATTACTTTAAGCAATTCGTAGATTTAGGAAATCATCTCAAATACATTTACGCGTATAGAACAACATCTTAGATGCAATCGATAGTTTAAAGAAAATTTCAAAATTAATCACCTGGAAACAAATTGGCGACCAATGTAAACGGCAGACAAAGCAAATTGACCAGCAGATCAGCGATGGCTAAATTGGCGATAAAGCGGTTGGTGATGGATCGCATGTTGGGCGCTCTCAACACCACCAAAACGACAGCAATGTTCCCGGCCAAGCCAAACA
This sequence comes from Sylvicola fuscatus, assembly GCA_026546915.1. Lineage (NCBI taxonomy): Eukaryota > Metazoa > Arthropoda > Insecta > Diptera > Anisopodidae > Sylvicola > Sylvicola fuscatus. The sequence goes on from JANSTS010001446.1 coordinate 9,043, forward strand.
GAAACACTGCAGTGTATGCAATGCTGAAACATAAAACAATCCCGCTAAGCAATTTCCATTACACGCTGTACCATTTTCTTAAGAAACTAATATAAGCTTACGGTTGTTATAACTCATAATTTCACAGAAAACTGGTGGCATTTCTTACGAATTTCAATTTACCCCCTCACAATCACGCTGTGAATTATAAGACTGACGAAGCCCCTGGGTGGTTTGGCGTTATGACTTATTATTAACATAAACAAACTTGATTTGAGAAGATTCTTCTTCTTTGTGAAACGCAAATTCCTTCTGCTCAACTTACCTCAGGGCAATTGTTGGCACAACTCCATACCGCAGTAGATACGCTGGATCAGGTATGAGAATATGATTTGATGAGTTGACGTTGCTGTAATGATATCCTGGAGAACTGTCGTTGTTCATGGCCAAACGATCCTGGAACCTGAATTTTGTTTGTTTAATTAGTCATTGAGTACAATTTATTTATTTACTTTTTTTTTAATAACCAAAACATTTACATTGGTAGAAAGATTTAAGTTTAAATTTATGCCACTTCATGAGAACAATACAACTAAAACACTTAATTTTGATTGTTGTCAAATTTAAAATTTAACCACACAGTTTTACACACTAAACTGGTTTAAAATTCATTTGAATTTAACTAGTTTTTAATGAACTTTTAATAAAACAATTTGATTTTGTTGGGTGAAACAGAAAACACTTCACTTTCGCAAAATATATTTTTTTTAAATGAACAATGATCTAACAGTCAATTGTTTTATGCGAATAAGTAGAAAGTGATCCGAATGTCAAGCTCCCTCAACGGTGTTTTCGTAAGTAACGAGAGATTTGTCAATGAATTGTCTGCTAGGCCAAAGACAATAGTCTCTCAACAGCAACTTTAGGGTGTACAGCGACGTCAGACATACAAACGTAGGCGCAGATGAGTCGACGTGAAATTGAGAGAAGCAAATGTTATTAAATACCTCGTGTTGCAAAGAAAATAAACTCATACTTAAGTGAAAGAGGAGTGATGATTTACCGTTTAATTTGAGGCAAATCATAAATAAGTTGAAAATGTTATTTGATAAAATTTGTCCTTTAGTCCTTTGCTGATGGAGGCGTCTAGAATAATTCGTATTATTCGCATTGAACCTGTATTGATGAAGATGAAAATTGAAAATTCAAATTTAAGACCAACTCCAACAAAAACCCGACAAAACATCGAATAACATAGTTCATGTATTTATTTATATGGCCAATTCACATATAATATACAGATCCAATAATAAGGCTAAACCGACAACAATTAGAATAATATTTATTTGTACAATATACATAAAAAATTCAAACAAGAAAACAATATCAATCTGCCATTTAGTGTAAAACAAATGCTAACAAAATGCATTTTTCGAAACACTGAATCGACGATGAGAAAACAAATGAAAATCTCTAACGACAAAACAGGACAGGACCTCAAATAATTCCAATTTCATTGGTGACCACATTTTAATTCTCTACGAGCACTTGACTACTACTGAGGGAATGGTCCAATGATCGGGACGTTAGATGTGCTGGATTTCGTTGAAATTAGGATAGAACTTTAAGTTAGCACTTTTCATTGCACCACGCGCTCTTAAAGGATTTATTTTTTTTGTTTTTTTAGGCACTCGTTGAACTAATTTGTAACCAGAATTATTATGCAATTTTCACTATAAGAACACTTTTCTTTATAAATGATTTAAATAGATTTAATTGGCAGGGAAAATCCCGTAATTTTCAGCCACATAAAAGCGGATTTGGAACTACAAAGCGGTTACAAAATATTTTATTTGAAAAAATATATTTAAATATGTAATGTATCAAAATCCAAATACGAACACCGTTTAACTTTGTTTGTGCAGCTGCTTGTGCGTTTTTTACTTCTAAATGCACATTTTCGATAATAGTTGAGTTCAAGGATTTGCGTTTAAGAACTCAAAGAACTTCGATTGTTATTAATTCGTTTATATTACATTTGGAAAACAATGTTAGAATTTCTTCACACAAACTAAAAATGTAATTAGTAATAAGCTGAATCGCTACAATATATTGTGTGCATCCCTGCGAGGATATTAAGCGGATGGGGCGCTTGGGCCAAACGCATACGTTGGATAACGAGGAGCAAAATCATCAGAATTGGAAATTGTGTGCTTCGAATCGTTCTTATCCATAATACCGGTCGCCTTGTAATCACCCTCAGCAAATGTTGGCGGTGCTAAAAAACCAAAAATCATTGAATTACCATCAAAAAAGAACCTGAAAATGAGGCGCTTACGCATGTTGGGATACAACTGATTGGTGCCAGCATCATTGAGATTCCATCCCATGGCACCACCGACGCCGTTCACTGGACTCACTGGGCTAACCGGCTGTGTCGGTGCTGACGAAATGTCTTGTGGAACATCTGTGTAGGGCGCAGGCGGCTGGAATGAAACCAGTGGCACTGTGCCCAAAATAATTGGCACTTTGCTAGTGAGAGATCGGTGCATACCGGATAAACTGACCTCGATCTGTCGACAAATCAGTTTCAGTATTACAATATTTGTGAAATTAAGTGAAAATCACCTTCAGTTCATAGTCTAAATCGATGATGCCACAATTGACGAGGTTGGACGGTGGCAATGGTGGAATTTCTAGCTTTTCCACCCAATTTTGTGAGTCACGCGCATTTACTGGACCAACGGCAATCACCTTGATCACAGCCTTGTCCTTCTTGGTGACACGGCGCGGCTGCGTTGTGTGGAACGCAATTACTTTGCGCAAAGTAAACTCAATTTTATCTACTGTCACGCTGCTGGCGTTGTCACAGTCACATGTAATAGGAATCACCTGGCCAGACACGTAACCTGTCACTGGAAGACCAACCATCACCGAAATGGGACCAGACGCACAGCAGAAGCAGCAGATAGTCTTTTCAAGATCTAATTTCACAGATTCCTATTTAATTTTAAAGAAAATTCTATAATCCTTTATATTTTTATGGATATAGCCTCGATTTACTTTAACTCTTGGGTTGAGATTCAAATCAACTGGCGAGATGACGGTGAATGCCATCTTCATGTCTTGATCGAATTTCCATGGACGATCCAGCGTCACTTTGATAGTGTAGCGAACATGGCCCCATTCACCTTCGAAAGACGATGGCAACGTTGGCGGCAACGAGCACGTGAACGGATAGGTGTGAGTACCAGCTGGCAACTCAATCTCTGCACCTGCAAATTAACAATTAGAATAACATATATGTAGTTAGAAACAGGTGAACAATAACATACTGTTTTTGCCGCCAAGGAGATAGTACTGGATGGAAAAGTACTCCTCATCGCCGCTAAGCATCTCGTCCTCGTCACGCTCCTTGCCAGCCTCATCAGTCACTTTTTTCGATTCATTCCAAGACGTATGAGCGTTACCCGCGAATCGAATAATAATTCCTGCCAAAAAAAAAAAGAAAACATTAATTTGTGTTATTTTGGTTATAAAACAGGCTGATTTGTATTTCTATGGTTCAGGTGGATCACATCTCAAATGCCTGATAACCTTCGATATTGGAATGTGATAATGTTTGGTAGCCTCAGTGTAACTGACAGATCGCGGTGACGTAATAAACATCTTGGGCGTGTGCTCATCAACATAAATTTAGTAAATCGTTATCTCACATGTAAATTTGTCAATTGCGATTATGTCAAAAAATAAATAAAAAAAAGGATATAGCAAAAAGGAATGTTTGCTCACCTCGGACTTTTTTCGGTGAGTCAAAAGTGAACTCCACCTGTCCGTTCACTACCTGGCCGGCATAGTAGGTGTTCCACGGGTTGTCTAATTTCACTTGGCATCCTTTTAAACCCATTGCACGTCCGTTTTTCTAGGCTCACACTGCACTTGAGGTCACTACAATCTTATTTATTTTTTGCACAATTAAGGACGCAATTAACTACACAAATTCTACAAACTACTAATAGCGCGATATTATGTGTGGACAGTGGGAGATGACAGCGGCCAGACGGTAGCTGTGACTTGGGACGAGGGTGAAATTTTAGGAGACGCAAGAGAAACTCGAGCGAGCAGCATGAACTCATTCAAAAGGAATTTCACACTTGTCATTTGACAAATGACGTTTAACATATATATATATATAACTCAAGCAGATGACAGTCACCGGCAAACTATAAATAATAAATAAATATAAATCGGCTGTAAACGTCGGTCATTACGGTATATCGCATAAATACGGAAGGAAATATTCAGATACCAATTTTCCTCGGTACTCTACATAAATTTTCTCCATGTAATTGCGATACAGCCAACACTTTAAGGTTCAATGATGAGATGAACAAACCGTTGTGACAACAAAAGCTAAATAAACATGTTTCCGCATACAATTAACAAATATAACTGTCGTCATAGTCGAGGCTATCTTTTGTAATAGAACGTCACAGAGAAAGATGACAATGGAATCACGAATATGTATGTGTTTACTTCATGGTGCATTGGCCATAGCGACGAGACATTATCTCACAAAAGCTTTGTGCCCAGTTTTCTCTAAGGAGTCAGGACTCCGGCCATCAGGTGCAGCCGCCAGCCACAAAAACATGTTCATTGTCATTTTGGTTTCATTTACTATATCTATATATGCACTCACACACATGTTACGCGCTCAAGTCCGAAGGCTGACTTATGAATAGTGACATCGCCGCGCTGCTAATATATATGCTATCCCTGCTGCCAAGCGCCAGCTGCCTGCTGCTGCAGTCAAATTCATTCACTTGAATAGTTTGCTTAAGACACTGGACGGTGACGGTTCGTGCGGCGCACGTCACTTGTAACTTGTTAAATGAATGAAAAAGGTGCACAGAATTTGTCAGTAATGTTTTTTTAAATGTAAACAAATACCATAAAAAGTGATTGAGTAGTTTTTTATCCAAAAACAAAAAAAATACACGAAATTCACACATTTGTTTGTGTAAAATTATGTGCGCGGTCATTGTATTTGTTTAGTAGTGAAAAACATACACAAAGTACTAGCTTGTTGTGCAAAAACCAAAGAATCCTTTGCGGGAAAACAAAAAAAGTTCTACCAGAGCCCTTACTTGTGTTCTGAGTTCTAAATCTTTTGTGATTTATGTATTCCACAATTGAAAGGGGAAACGCGAAACTACACTGCAATAAATCGATTTTTTCGTCGGATTAATCGCTGCTTGCGCCGTTTTTTGTTTGGTTTTTTGGAATAAAAACGTGTGCCAACAAACTATCGAGGGACACCCCAATTGCCTGTGCCACCGCCACGAACAATGGTTGATAATAAATTCACCGTGTACAATGCAGCCCGCACCAATGACCTAGCCACACTCAAGGTAAGTGATGTTCACACTTCCCAGTTCCGTTGTTACGCGACATAATGAAAAACACATTTTGTTGGCTTAGTTGTACTGTAATACTATAAATAGTTTTTCGCCTGCGAATGTGTGAAAATTAAATATAACTCGCCACTCGCCACTCGCCACTCGCAACAAGCTAGAAAGGAAGCGATTCCTCTCGCATTTGACTTCTGGTACATCAAAAGTATATATATTGTATGTTGTCAAGATGAATTAGAAGTCTCAATGGTCATGAATAAGTTGTGGCAACTAGGTACGAAAACTATGTTTATCAAATTTCCATCGCGTTGTTCCTGGCGCTGCAGCTAGCAGCGCAGCTGTTGCGATAAGCCTGCAAGGTTATCTGCATCATGTCGACCTTATGGACCTTACAGACGCCGTCACAGCCGCATACGCGAGCGGCCAACAGACAACTTTGTGAAATGTCTTTCAGTCTCACATGTCCGTAAAGATTTGTAGTACTCAATACTGAGTCGACAATTATGAAATAATATGTAAAATATGTGTTTCACTGTGGACTGTGATGACCTTTCGAGTTTTGGATTGTTGTTCTCCCCAAAATGAAAAGAGACGGATCTTTGTTCGTCGAAAACCATTGTTTGGTGCTCCCTCTCTAACAAACAAACAGCGCGGCGGTTGCATCTCTATTGGCTTCACTTTGATCCCAAGATTGGACCCTTACAGACCGGCGAACTCTATTATTTGGCCATGATCTGCTCATTAATCAGTAACCAAACGATGCTGCTGAGCCAATAACCTTCGGCAAAATTTGAGGCATTGTGCTACTCATGTGTGGTTGCGACATAATTTTCACAAAAATAAAAATAAAAACTAACACTTTGTATGTTGCCCCTCTCTTAGCATATTTTAAACCCTTCACATTATTGTACGATGTTGGGGAAAACTCTATCTCGTTCAAATGTACATTACTGAAAACGCAAAGTGTCGCGATAATGTTAAAAGTACCAAATAAGGTGAACGCGGAAAACACGATGTATCCCGAGTTTCAGTTAAAAACCTTGGAATGAATGAAAGCGAATTTATAAGCATATTATGAGCGGCAATTCGACGACATTCAATGACTTATGAACATTGAACAATCGTCTGAACTCTGTACGTTCAGTGTCATATGATTTAGCAGACTTTTCCTGGACCATGGCCCAGCTAAGACGCTTCCGTGGTCGGTTCGTTTGTGCATCAGTTTGGTTTACGACCAGCAGATAGAAGCAGAGTGTTGTATTGTCCGGAAGATCCGGAAGTGAACATTCTGTTGTGTGATTAAATGCAAAGTCATACGTTCAAGTGTTCTGACACGCGCTCATATGTACACTGACGCAATAAACTGGCGCACATCACGTCTTGGCTAATTAATTGTTATTCCTTCCGGAACATACTGATACACGGACATTCAGTCTCGACTATTTAATATTGATATTGACTGTTAATGATGTCGCTTTTTTAATCTATTATCTGGTCAGCCTGTTGGCTGTTGGGGGCACTGCCGTTGTGGTAGTTCCACGCGAGGTTATTGATTATAGGTATTGGTTGCTTTCTTGTTGCAATCAACTTAAAAGCGTTTACGTAATTTTCTGCATCGTATCGTATGTGGGTCACTAAGTGTGTACATTTTTTTGTTTCTCCATACTTTATCTTCCATTAATTGTATGATACTTTACAGTAGTTTCATAAGATTGAAACACAGGGTGGTTAACAAAATTGCTTCATTATTGTGCTAACATTTTCTTTTGTTCATTCCTTCAGGCTTGTCTGCAGGGCCAGCCCGATAATGTAGTGAAAGAGCTGATAAGCGCGGAGACGGGCGGTGCCACGCCTTTAGTCATAGCCTGCCGAAATGGACACTTTAACGTGATCGACTACCTTATTAAAAAAAATGCCGACATCGAGCAAAGCGGTTCAGTCACATTCGACGGAGAGACCATCGAGGGTGCTCCGCCACTGTGGTGTGCCGCCGCTGCCGGCCACATTGGAGTGGTTGTGCTGCTGGTTGGCTGTGGGGCCAACGTCAACAGTGTCACACTAACCAACTCAACGCCGTTGCGGGCTGCTTGCTTTGATGGGCATTGCGAAATCGTGGAGTATTTGGTGAAACATGGTGCTGGTAAGTAGTCACAGTTCACCTGTCTCTGGAATTCCTTATTTATTGTGTACCTTTTATTAGACATTGAAATTGCAAATCGCCACGGACATACCTGCCTAATGATTGCCTGCTACAAGGGCCACTTATGGATAGCGCAGTACTTGCTGTCGCTGAAGGCGGATGTCAACCGACGCAGCGTCAAAGGCAACACAGCACTGCACGATTGTGCCGAATCGGGATCGCTGGAGATACTGAAACTGCTGCTGGCGCATGGTGCCACAATGGACGTTGACTCGTATGGAATGACACCGTTGCTGGCCGCCAGTGTGACCGGCCATCTGAGAATTGTGGAGCATTTAATACGATTGCCTTCAGTGGAGCGAAAGGATCAAATAGCCGCCTTAGAGCTACTGGGTGCCACATATGTCGACAAGAAAAGAGACTTAGTTCGGGCGCTTTCTTTATGGCGACGTGCGATGACCATCCGCTACGAAAACGAGCCATACATGCCAAAGACCATCAATCCAAACCCCGTGCCAGCTTATGATTATGCGCAAGAAGTAACGAGTATTAGTCAGCTGGAGGATTTGGTGTTGGACCCTGACGAGATGCGAATGCAAGCACTGGTTATCAGAGAACGAATACTCGGATCCGCTCATCCCGACACGAGTTACTACATTCGATACAGGTACGTCATTTAAAGTCAGATCACTTGATTCAACTAAAGTATCCTTTTTACAGAGGCGCTGTCTACGCAGACGCAGGACGATTCGAGCGATGCATTGAACTTTGGACGTACGCATTGACGATGCAACAGACCAATCTTGAACCGCTCAGTCCCATGACCCAGTCGTCGCTGTTGTCGTTTGCTGAACTATTCAGTTTCATGTTAGGAGAGGCTGGCAGACCAGTCACACGAGGCCGAGTGGTTCCACCAGTGGAAACCGCCGATATTCTGTTAGTATTCAATAAAGCGATTGACGAGGTGGAGAGTGGACAACTGTCATTTGAGGGCGAGCGCGATTTGATGCCGCGTAGTCGCGCATTGGTGAGTGCACTGCACTTGGGATGCTTGCTGGCGCGTCAACTGTACGAAGAAGACTGTTCGAAAGAAAAGGATGTAATATTTGCAGCATTTAGGAAACTAATTAATATGAAGGTGAGTTCAAGTTAAATGCAGTCGCTTCATCAGTAAATCTGACCAACAATTTCAGGTGATGATTCCATTGCAACGGTCGCCCCTTCATTTAGCCTGCTACAAGGAAGCTGCTTTAGTTGGTCGCTACCCATCTTGTCAGTTCCCATCATCACATCTGGTTCGTGCACTTCTGACAGTCGGCGCTGATCCCAATGCACAGGATGCGGTTGGCTACCGACCGCTCCATCTAGCAGCTCTGGCGCGTCCATGTCCTGCCAATCTAGTCAATTCGCTTCTTGAAAGTGGAGCACATTTGGTAAGATTTCAATTTTTTTTTTTGTCGATTTATTTATGGTCTATTAATGTTTGGTTTGTTTGCAGGATGCGAAAAATATGTTTGGTGATACATTTGAGACACTGGTGCAGGGTGTCCAGCCAATGCACGAATTAGTGAATCGCGTCAAGTGGACGCGGCTCACATGCCTTGCAGCAAAAGTCATTCAATCTCATCAAATTCCATATGAGAATCAAATACCAGCGGCTCTATACGAATTCGTGTCTATCCACTGATCACTGAAGCTATCATATGCCATATGTGTAAATGTGAATTAAGAATCCTTGTGCTTCTCATTTAAAATGTCAGTTGAACTAAGCGACATTCAAACAAAACGTGGAGTAACTCATGTTATCATGCATTAACATTGTGAAAAGCCAAGAAATGGGAGAGAAATGTGTAAATTAAATAAAGTTAATTTACTGCAGAACTGTGATTACCGCCAATTGTAGGCTGTGTTGGCAACAACATTTAAAAATATTGTTTCCGTCTTCCTGTGATTTATTGTTTTATTTATTTGTTGCTGTCAAAAAGTTGTCTTGAATTCACAAAAACGAAAATCCTTTTTGTATTTAAATGGCGCCTTAATCATAATGTTTAAGTGTTTGACTTCTCTCCATAAATTCAATTGTACTTGGTGGTTAGGAGTCCACAGAGACATACCCCAAGGGACATTACAAGAGTTTGTTGAGTGTCCCTTGGTATGTGTTTGGAAGTAACATTCACCGATTCTCTCAGTTGAGTTTTAATTTGAACGTCGCTTAGTATTTAGCACGGGCTTTCCATGTACTTGTCCAAGCATCCAAAACTTTTATAATATCCGTTTATTGTATATTTGTCAGCGCAATTGTCTCACCAAAATTTCTTCTGTGAATGAAATTAATGTATATTATATAAATGTCGTTGCCTTATAAAGTTTGTACTGTGTGTTTATTGTCATCGAAATTTTTATACTTGACTAATTAGGTGATAGATTAATTTTATTTAATGCTAGTAATATTTATATTTGTCTCGTTGATATTATATCGCAGAAAGGATTAATAGTTATTAACATATGTAAATTTAATATTAGTTACGAATTTCACTGAAAATCGGAGTAAAACGAATTTTTTACGACATGGTCATAAATTGCATCACAGTTTTTGTTTTTGTTTCCATTCGTACATTACATCAAATTACTCAACTTACACGATTCGTTGAATGAAGGGAGTGAAACAAATAACGTTTTTAAATACATGAAATGGAAAATGTCTGGTGAATTTGGAAAATCGAGAAGTCGAAAGTAATTGTACGTTTAGAAAATGACACTAAAGACTGAGCACAAAAGCACTTGAAAACTTTTTTTTTTTTTTCAAAGACAGCGAACCTCCTACGAGCATATTCTTACAGTAATATTAAGTTTAACAAAATTAATATGGGTTTTTGGTGGTATGATAAAATAATTGATAAGTAAGATATTACAAATGAACCTCTGCGCACTCTTCGTCTTTTATAGTAGTGTACTGCACTTTTTTCGAAACATTGTCCAGCACCGGTGAAATAATCGTCTTGATGTGCGACCGACTGACATACAAGAGGGCACCCACCAGTCCGACCAGCACAAATACCAGTATCGTCAAGACAAACATTAAGAAGACTGCATGATTGGACCCCATTGATTTGCCGCCATCACCAACTAAATCCACTGGACACGGTTGCACCTTCAAGTCGACCAGCCGCACCGAATAAGTGGCGTTGTAAGAGCATTCCAGATCTTTTTGGTAGCGCACAATCACCTTGCTGCTAAGCATCCACTTTTGCATGTAGGCCAACGCGCAGTCACAACGAAGCGGATTGGTACTAAAGTCCACCGTCAGTTTGGTGCCAGTGACTGACACCGCATTTTGTTTGTCCAACAACTGAAGATCTCGTTGCGAAATCACGCTGAATTTGTTGCGCTCCAAGTCCAAGAAACGCAAATGCTTCAGGCACACCACATCAAAGTTGATTTCGCGCAACAGATTATCGCCCAGATGTAGATCGTGCAGATTGGGTAGGTCACAGAACACCCGTCGATCACGGAAGCTGACTATTTCGTTTTGCTCCAAGTGCAACTTGTACAGCTTTGTCAAGTTGCTGTTGACAAAGATGTCGTGCAGATCCTCGCTGAGTCTCTCCGACGTAAAGTCGTAGAACGCATTCGTCAAATGTAATTCCTCGAGGTTGGCAAAGTTTGAGAAGACACGCGGATGATGGTGATTCACCTCCTCGTCATCACGCGAAATACTCAAATTGTTGTGATTGAGAATCAATCGTTTGACATTCTGCACACGATGGTAGGTCTTGCCGCGTATCTCTCGAATGTGATTGTTCGTCATATCAACCACCTCCAGATCGTCATAGTTGTTTATTGTGCCGAATATGTTCCAAGGAAGCTCTGGAATTCGGTTGCCTCTGAAAATGACCACCTCGGTTTCATCGGGCATGTGCTCCAGAACGTCGGTATCACTAAATCCCTCATTAGTACAGTTCACCACGTAGCGAGAGCTTCCCTCGTAGTCTACGACTCCGCATTGGCATTTGCCATTAAACTTTGGCCCACAGCCTGACTGCACACAAACTACAGTCAGACTTAGTACGACCACAAGAACGGTGAGCTGGGGCAGCATTATCTATAAACGAATTGACATTCATTAACCAAACATGCAGTATTATCATTTAATCAGTGAAACTTGAAAGCTCGGAAGCTTTGGAATGTATAATCGTTTGCTTTTTTTAAGTTTGCACATTATTTAACAGGTACAGTCTATACGAGACGAATTTACCTCAAGTAAAATTTTAGGTGCAAACTTTTATGTAAATATGAGGTCTCACCTTAAAACAGTTATTGTCAGCGTTTATTGACCGTGTGGGCGTGCATTCAGAAGCTCACGGAAGAGCAGTGCTCCTTTAATTCAACAATTAATTCAACACCACTGCGAGGACAATTCTTCAGGTATCACTTTAATTTGTTAGCAGGAATTTAGTGCTTCGAGAGTTTTGCAGCGAACAATAGAGACGTCGCTTCGCGGTCGCGTCTCATCGATACACTTTGGTTATTGAGCTCAAAAATCAAAATCCAAAACACACACACTGCGCGCCTACAATTGTTACCTGGACTGGTGCGCCACTTAAACTTACGCGGCAGATAGGTACGTACACAAGGCACGGCTCCAGTGTCAGTCTATCTATACTCCCTCTCCACTGCGTCACAATTTGTGCAAATGTGTGACTGCCGACTGCCGAGGTAGAAACTGGATTCCCACATATCAGCTCAGCACCGTCAGCAGCCTGCAGTCTCAACTTAAAACACACACGTGCAATATTTGTGTATGGGTATGGTGACTTGTAAGGTGCTGAGCGTCTTTGCTTCACTCTTCCTTCACTGAACTTTGTTCTGTGTTCGTGTATACTCACATTTATTTATAGCATATCTTCAGGCCCATGCCCATGGTCCCGTCATATTTTAGGAATCGTTTTAGACATAAAGGAGTCTTGACTCACTGTCGTTTAGATTTAAAATAGCACATCACCTAAAGAGACTCGCAACTGTCAAGGGAGGGTGTTTTTTTTTTTTTTCAGCTAAGAAAATAGAAATAGCTTTCAAAGTTCCGCATTTACTTTCAATATCTGCGGTAGTGAATTTTTCTCTCTCGAGGCAATGAGTCGTTGATCCCAACAAGAGAAGGTGCACAGGTAAATTGAAATCCCGTTGTGAAGATATCCAGAAAAAGAATGCATTTTATAAATTTGGTCGGGTTCGTATTTTGGAACAGAACTCACTTTTGAGTGTTTGTACAAACTACAATGTTATTCAATTCTTCCACCAATAAAACTTTCTAACGCTACAAACAAAACATCGGTTAATATAAACTTAGCAAACTATTTACCAACTCGGAACAGAACGCGTACTTAAGCTCATTCTAAAAGAAAGTGCATAATAATAAATAAATATTACAAAGAGGGAAACTTTCCAAAAATATTCGTTATTATCTTAAAATCTAATCATTTTCACAATAAAAAAAATATAACTTACACACTCACATATTCTCGTATACTTAAAGACATAATTTAACATTTTACAAATGATATAAATAAATATTTTTGTTTTTTTTTGAAAAAGTCACAGACATTACACATTTTAATTAGGAATTACTATTTTTTTTTTTTTGTAAATAACATGCAAAACTAAATGAATTGCATTGAAACTAATAATACATTTAAAATTATTACAATAATTAAACATAATCTAGAAACTAATAAACCAAGTTGCTTTGATGCATTCGCGTAAACTATGCACTCGCAAGTAATGTAATATCCCACACCCTGCAAACATATAATATGTACAGTAAATGTACATATGCTCAAGAAAACAATGAATACTGAAATTGAGTACGAAAAATTGAGTATAATTGAGCTTTTAAGCTTTAGGAAACTCCGCAAAAAGTGCTTTCCCCGCAATCCTACCGAAACATCCGTGGTTCTCGCTATGAAATTTTATTATTTTGGCTATAATGACACTCCAAATTCCAATAATTTATAGTAAAAAGGTCTGGCCCAGTTAAACGGAGATAAGGTTCGCTCTCATCCCATTAAGTAGGCCGCTTCAGGTTCAGCTAGCAAGCGATCACTAATTTAAAACTTCACACAATCTTCACACAACGCGCAGATAGCGAGCAAGCCAAGAAAAGTCGGCGTACGGCGTTTTGTCTCAATCTTTCACTCCAACCACTCACATACAGCCACACGACTCGACTACCATATTTGGCAATTGCTTTTGGGTGGCGGTGTTATTGCTGTCCAGGTAAAACAACTGCAGCGATGAAAACTGCGTGGCTGTGCAGCAAGGAATAAGCTCAAGATTTTGAGTACCTAGTTTACTCTTTTGCTGCGCTACTTTCTGTACAAATAGGAAGATGGTTTAAATATATAATAAAAGAGTTCCCAGTGGGGACTTTGGACAACTTACCCTTAAGACGGAATTGTAGTGCGTCGCACTTAGCGGTATGCTGGCGGCTGACGAGCATGAGCCGCGGCAAAAGTAAGCATCATAGCCGGGAGGATGTAGAATCCAGTCATTCCAGCCGATCTCTGCAAACGAGATGTACAGCTTCTCGCGACAGCACTCGGACACACCGGCCGAACAGTTGACGCTGCGTCGACGGCGGCTCGCCTTGCGCTGAGCGTGGGTATAAATCACGATGAATGACTTATGGTCGTGATCCAGCGAAACGATGTTATCCGTTTCATTGGTGTCGCACAGTGGACACGCTATCTGAATAACGTGGGTGAGCTCGTGGTATTTGAACCAATTTTTTACGGCCCATACAATGTCGATTTTCACCCATCCTTCTGCATATTTGGTGTCATCAAGGATTGGCAAACAGCGGCCGTGTGAACGCGCGAGTTTTTGTTCACAAACGCGGAGGTGGTTAAGGGTGACGATAATAAAATTGAGAATGGCACAAATATGCAAACAGTCGACATAAACGGGGAGAAAAAAATGGAGAAGAGATTTATGTTTTACTTTTATCGTTCACATTTCTTTCATTCAATTTTTTTGCTGCTTCAAATCGTCAAATACATGCAAGGATACGGGTGTTTTGGGGGAATTTCAGCTGGTGGTTAAAAAAAAAAAAATCTCACCATGTTGTGCAAAAGGCAACGGCAATTGGATGTATGTTTTTTGTTTCATGGCGCTATGCTTGGGGATTTGCGTGAAATGGGACATCGCGTCGCGTCGTGTCAATGACGGATATATTTTTGCTTACTCCTTTTTTTATAATTGCTACCAAATTTCAAGAATTTCATGATACCCGACAAGGTTATCCTTCTTATCCTTCTAACTTTAGTTTTTTTTTTTCTGAGAGGCAAAACGCAGGATTAACATTTCCTGTGTGAAAGCGCGAGATGCAGTGGAATGGAATGTCAGGTGCACAAATGAATGTCAACAGATAAATCCGCTATCATCTGCGGAGGATATTCGCAACAGTTCCGCAGTGCCCGCTTATTTAGCCGAACGCCATGAATTTACGTTTCTGTCGGTGCATTAGCAACACATCCGCAGAACTTTGTGTACTTTTAATAATGTCCTCTAAAAGGACTATGCTGAAAAAAGGGATCTGGACAGGTCGGAGACGTTGGAATTAAGGTGTTTTCATGTGAAATGCTTACCCGATACGTCAGTCTCTTGAATGGCGAGCGGTTGGCTCTTCGGGAATTTCCTGTGTGAATCCCAGTGAGCCAGGTCAGACACCACAAACGTCGTGTTGTGATGATCCATTGTCGTTTTCTGCTTATACACCCACAAATCGGCGTCGCTTACATCGTGCAGGCTCACATCGCCGGGTATTTGAAACGAAAAACACATCGATGGACTGCGATCCTTTAAGCTGCTGCACGCTTCTTTGTCTAAGTGAATGAAACACGGCAATTAGTTAATACTATTAAGATATTGACAAAACAAACGCACTTTGTGCTGAATAATTAATTTATATAATATTAAAGGAAAAAAAAGAGCTGATTGGGCGAAACGAGTTGATTTCTGTGCACCTCATCAATAAAGTCAGGTCTTATGATAGCACAATGAGTTGCACTTTTTGTATGTCCGTTTTGAAAGTACTGACAGCGAGACAGCAAGATGTAAGTGAATTGTCGCATCTTAAGAAGTTATGCTGAGAGTGAGTACAGCTAACTTTCGTATAACAATTTGTTGTGTAAGGTTAAGGTTTTACGAGGCAAATTGGAAAAAGAGTCAACGAATTCGACAAGCAACGTTTAACTCGAAAAGGCTTTGGGGTAATAAAAGGAATTCCCGACGGAATTTCAATCGTGCGTTCGAAGCTCGGGTAACTTAATCCTGTTCCTTTATAGTTTTTTTTTGTTTTTTGTTTTTTTTTTCTTATAAATTAACTCCGCCTAGAATAAATTGTATTGTGATAATCCACAAATCGCATTTTCAATGTCAAGATGTTTGATTACATTGAAAGAGATATTCTTTGTTTGGACCGCGTATGTGTGACTTGTGAGTTGTGAGGCAATTCATTATTATAATATTCATCTTGTGTGTTATCACCATTTATTTAAAATTACTTGACATTTCGATCAACCAAAGTCCACTCGCGGGTCAATTACATTTGGACCTTGTAGTCTGCGCGTCTTTAAAAAATCTATACGCTGATATTTATAATTCCATAAAGCAGCTGTTGCTAAATAGTACAACTTCTGTATAGGATGTAAATTACCTTCTTTGGGAAATATAATCTTTTGCGTTGTCTGTGCATAGAAGTCATCCAACTTTTGACTGGGTCCATCCTGTTCGCTACCCAGTTGAATGGTGACACCGTCGGCAACCGGTTTCGGCACATTATTCATGGACACCTGTGGCCGATCCTTAAGACGTAATTTCTGCAGAATCTGATTCTTAACGTATTCAATGCGCAGCTCGGTGAGTTCTTCCACGCTGACACGCACCTCCGGCCGCGACTGACACTTTGGACACATCACACTTGTCCTAGAGTCATTTTCTCCGCTAGTCGTGGCTGGCTCGTCCGTCGGCTGGTCAATGTGACTGCGGATAGCTGGCTGATCGTTGAGCGGCAACTCTTCGTCTTCCGCTGAGTTCATGAAATATTTCCACAGTCGAGGCTTGTGACGACCGTGTTGTGCCATACTTGATGGAGGCGGATGCCTGCGGTGACCTCTGCCATTGTGCTCTTCACTAGTTAGTTGATTGTGCGAATGCAGATGGGGGTGGTGAGGACTGCTGTGAAGGACGCCGGGAAGCACCGTTAATATCACTAGCAGGACAGTGTTCTTCATTTTTTCTCTTCTTATCACTTTGGCACTTTGTAATGAAGTTGATTGGAATTTCACAAGGAATCGGATTTATGATGTGATGATCTTAAATTTAAATGAACTCATCCGCACTTATGATGGCGACTTTGGGTTGGTGGTCAGTTTCTTTTAACTGGGTATGTCCTCAGTAGAATGTTTAACTGAGGGATTCTATGCAAAAGCATCTTTGTCAGTTGCACCATCTAAGTGTAAAATTTACATCGACTAACGACACACTTTCTTAGCACTTGTACACTTTAATTGTTTGTATGAGTAAACCAAAAATTGTATTAAATAGTTATCAATAATCCCGATTGAGTAACACCAGCGAAATGTCTTAAGACGATGTAGCTTTTATCAAAGACCTTTTCGATATATTCTGATTCTTCAACCGCCAGAGACCGTATCAGAAGCACAATTGAGGCGAGTTAACAATTATACTTGTCGGCCAGCTGAGTAGTTTGTATAAACGCGATTCAGCTAAGTTGACTTGAGGAGTTTATGCATGTTAATGGCATTGGGCAACCGAATCGCGACGAGACGCCTCGGCTCTATACTGAACACAACAAAAGACGAGAGAGCACGTCGACTGGCCAGTAAAGAGACAGCGCAGGAAACTTCCGCGGATCGCCTCAAAGTGCCAACACAAGTGAATGGGCAGCTTCCTTGGCTGTGTGCGGCTATCAAATTTTTTTTCGGTGAGAACTTGAACCAATTATTGGTAATGTCCGACTCTGAACTGTATTTAAAAACTGGTGCGCCATAAAGATGAAGATCTTAACGGACAGCCGAATGGCGCTAAGAAATAATATACCATTACAGCGATAAATTGTCACCCAAGCTCATGTAATACGATGCATGTATGCATTTTACACTGAATACGACGCAAATCATAAGTATATATTTATGAAGCAAAATTGTATTTTGTTACGATTGCTTTCATATGAGGCACTAATAGCTTCAAATGTTTGTCCTGCTGTCGCGTAACATACATGTGAGCATAGAGAACGCGGAAAATAAATAGAATGTGCTGGCGCGGCATGCCGCATGAGTCAAATTCAAACGAGTCATGCTGAAACGTCAAACGACGCGTTTCGCGGCGTCGCGTCCGTCGTGTCAGCGTCATCCAACATTAGATACAATATACGGAGACGGAAAGAAAAAAAAAAACTCAAGTTAGTGATCTGACGCAATAAACTCTGATATTGGCTGCGATCGTTATGTAATTTCTGACGGTAATTGCCGCTGTTATTTCATTATACAACATTATTAATACGCGCTGTTGACCTCGCATCCTGGGAATTCAATTCATGACTTTTACAATTTTGATAGTAGCTGATTAGAAGTGAATTATGACAATCAATTTGAATTAAATACGATTTCATTCACATCAAACTATTTCAAATCCTAGATTCTTAGATGAGATTCCGACGACTTTGAAATGTTACTAAAAGATGATACCTGGCTCTCCTAATAATAATATTGCTATTTTGACAATTTTAGAATTTATGGGATTGGTGAAATACTTAAGTTAGAACTTTAAATTAGGAATTGAAAAAGGGCTCAAAGATGGGTTTTCTTTAAGACGCTTTTTGAGTAGGTTGTCACGCAAATTTTTGTTGTTGATTTTTTCCAGATTTGTCAAAATATTTGCATAAACTCTGAAAACATTTATGCGTGTCGAGATCTCGTGAAATGTTGATATGTGTACTTTTGGAAATTTGATAACCTTTTAATGATAATTTAAAAAATTCGAATCCGGATTCGAATTCTTATACATTGTAAACATAGATTTTGCGGAAATATATTCAAAACATTTGTCCGATTGCCACAACAGGCCAACAGGGACACCAAACGCAAAGGTAGACCCACTTTTGCCCATTGAAAATTGAATAAACCTTTTTTTTTTTTTTGAAAATTGATGTCTTGATGAGCCTTGTTAAGTCAAAGGTTCTCGTACAATCTCATGTGCGTCTCAAATTCGACGCGAAGTATACCGCAAACGTTTTCACATAAATTTACCACCAGGTGGGGGGGGGGATGACAGCGAAATCAAGTTCCTATATTAAAATTGCATGGTAATAACTAATAAGATGTCTTCCATACACAATAAGGCGCGCACATTAATGCTAGGCAGGTGAATTATTGTGTGTATGGCTCTTTGGGGCATAGTTATGCAGGCTAATGTAAAATTTGGCATTTGGAAAGGGGTGGTGTTGAGCGGGGGTGGTGTGGCGCGGGGCTGTGGATAAGGACAATAGGACAAGGCGGTGCGTCACGTCAGACGCACTCTTTAAACGCACAGTGCCAATCATGAGGTGGCGTTGCGGAATTTATGCGGATAAGATGTAAACATTCTGGTTGACAACAATGCCCATCAGTCCCATTAAATGTGTGCAAAGTGCATATACCTGTGTGGTTAACGGTGAATGAGGCTGGGGATGAATGCCTGTATCATTGTAGGAATTAATATAAGCTGGATACAGGCACAGTCGTTAAGAGTTGGTTGTAATTCACTCTATTCTCATGTTAATTAAAGTTATGAGCTGGCTTTCAACTGATGTAATAGTTACATACCAAAAATACACATGCTCGTACTTATACGTTACTTTTCGGTTAACAAATACATTGTTGGGTCTGCCACAGTTGTAAATGCGAGAACAAATAAGTGTTATTGCGAACATATAATATGTGCCAAATAAACACGTACAAATTTAGAGGTCAATCGGTCCCTGGCAGCTCATTTTGATAAACATGCTGACGAAGGTTAATATGCCGGAAGAATGAGCCTTTATAACAAAGCATTAGTGTTATTAATTACCGGCAATTTTGCTGGCTTAAATACGTTTGCATAATGCAGCAGATAATTTTTGGGTTTGGACTTAATAATCTGAGCGGAAGTGTCGCTCAATTCAACAGCTAGAGCAAGTATTAATAACATTAACTCGAATAACAAAAAAAAAAAAAAAACTTTAATTAAAATGTGCACCCGAAAAATTTACCGAATTTACCTCTCTTTTAAAATTAATACTCCATGTCATGTATTTTTTCATATTTTTCCCAGCATATCCCATAAATTCATCAAAATCCTCTTTACATTCCACAATGAGACGGAAGCGGCTATTGTTCGTCTAAGTCTCCAATGTTCAATGAATTCCTTAATATGCGTAATTTTTCTGAATAACATGTCATGGTGGGGCACGGTGGGATGGAGGGTGGATCTTTTCATTGTAGATGGTGTAAGAAATCTGGAATAAAGGACTGAAGATGATAAATATTTTAGCCGGACATTTATCGATATTAACAACCGCAAATAACTCAACATTTTCCAATAAATTGTTGACCATTAAGTGTTAAACTTTTAAAGATAGTTGGTTTAATGCTGCCCCAAGAAAACATCAGGAATTGTATGTGCATATAAACTAAAAATAATAAATGGTATATTCTGTATATAATTATGTAGCAGCTGGAGCTTTTCTCACAACTGTCACTTGCCAGTTGCCATTTACAATTTACTCAGAGATAAGTACGAAAAGATTCAAAAGATGTTGGATAGTGTACATTACAAGATTTTTGTTTGTATACATAGTCATTTGGCTTTTTGTTGTTGTGCAGTTTATATTTTAAAAGGGCTTCATTTCCCACTCCAAAATTACTTTCCATAACATATTAACTTTTAACTATCGTTCATTGCAGATGTTTACTCAAATGCACTCAAGTTGCAGCATCATCAAATGGCCACAGTTTTTAATAATCCCTCCAACCAGGCGCGGAGGTTTTATTCATCAAACAACAATTCTTCTTTGCTGCTGCTCCCTACACGTTAAACATGCGAGTATTCTCATCTTTATGTGAACCATGTCGCCGTCGCACGTTTGGTTGAAGGTCACATCCTTCTATCAGGCTTCACTTGGCTTTCAGAAACGCCACCCCCACTTTATGTTTTAATAAAGCCAGCGAATTGTTTTTTTTTTGTTTACGTTTTTAATTTTCTCGTATACTCCACAATATGTACAATGTCATTCATTGTTAATATGTGTACAATACTTTTTATTCGAAACGACGAGCACACACAGTGTGCCTGCTACAATCTACATATGCCTCGGCAATATACACGAGTGAATCCAAAACTTCTTTCTTCGACATTCCGGCAAGAAGAACCACACCGCCATCCCACTCCTGTTGGTCCTGTGTGCTCGTATGCTGGTGCGAGACGTCAACCATCTCATAATACGCATGGTTACGCAAACTGGAGGCAACAGCAGGAGCCGCACATTGTCAACCCTTCCCGGTGTGCTATGACGAGGGCAGCACCAACACAACAGCACAATGCGACATGTTATTTCTGGCGAATGTTGTCCTTTTTTTCCCCAACTTATTCTTCTTGGGCTGCTGTTGAATGTATAAATTCCATAAGCTTGGCGTTCGCCTCTTAAAGACAAGCTACTCATGCTTTATTCTTCTATTCTCTACAGAACCTCCCTTATAAGTTATAACACATTCCCGTGTTTGGGAGCAACACAATACAAAAATGAAAAAGAAGATTCGCTCTACTTGAGCATAGAACATATATATGCTCGTATACTGAAATCTATACGTATAGGCCGAGGCCGTTCGTACTCTCCTCAGCATCGGCGGTATCCGCTTCGGTTGCCGTGGGTGCGCTGGAGACTTTTCTCGCCCTTTCCAACCCCCCCACCCCCCATCCCCCTCCCCATACCACATACTCCGCTTTTCAGTTCATATATTTTGCACTAAGAGACATGTTATGTTGAACACCTCAATACATTTAACAGGGAAGCGTCTTAGATAAATATTTGGTGGCGAGGTGTGGGCAAATAGGGGCGATAAGCTATGTCGAAGAAATGCACAAGCCATGGGGACGCTATACATTGTACACATTATTAGATGTATAATATATTGGAAATTTCTGAAATTCTTTCGTAAAGTTCCCAGCATAGTGCTACACCTGATCACATCTAAATGCCTTCGCGCCGCGGTACATCGTAATGATTTGCTCTTTTGCCTGTGCACCTTTCGTCTAGTAAATACATTCAATGGTGCTTGTGGCCTGGCCAAATAACCAATGGTGGTGAAATTATCAATGGATGTTGGTTTAGGGAACCAAGGCATTTTGGCTTCTTCTTTAATTAGCGTGTAAATTTGTTTCATTAGGAGATGAGAATGCCTTGAAGTTCCTATTTTAGTTTTAGTATGAAAATCTCGATTGAACATTGAACATTTTCCGCAGGAAACTTGCCAACACTTTTGCACTTTATGAAATATGAGAATAAAGTCTCTATATTTTATAACAACTATCTAATGTAATATTGAAAAGTTTGATTATTGAGAGATAATACGAGGCAAACCACCGAAACTATACAAGTAAAACTTGCAGTTCGCATCTGCACGAAGCTTCCAATTAATCAAAAGTATTAGAATAAGTTTTCATCCAGGATACCCTCATGTCCATTTGAAATCAAAGTCAAAATTTGAAGCAAAATACATTCTAAAACTGAATAATTCAAATAAATTACAATCTTGTCTAAAATTTATATCATTTAATTTGAGAGCAAATTTGAAAATAATTAACCAGTAAACTGCTTTGAGAATATTTTCTAAAGATGCGGGCCTTTAAGATGTCAAATTTTGATTGATACATATTTTTGAAGAAGAATGCTCACTGACCAGCTGATAAAAAGAAAAGCGAAATTCGCTAAAAAAAAAAAATAGTGATTTCAGCTAAGCGAATTCGGAATGCGCCCAGAACTTTGCCTAACACAAATCAACATCAAATTACGTCTATGTGTATTATTTATGTATATTGTACGCCATTGATTTATTATTTAAACATCCACCTCCTCCGGATAAATGAAATATGCAGAAGAGAGAAAACCCTTTAAAAGCTCTTGCAGTGTTTCGCCGTCTATCATTTCAGGCCAGCAGCACCCCAACTCATCCAAAATTAATCACAATTCACACAAAATTACTTCGTCCACACTCCACATGATGGCTATGATATTAGAATCGTTTTTTATTTGGAAAACCGCGTGTAGCAGTCACTGTTTGTCTTTCTGGTTCATCAGCAGGGTTGGGCACCTGACCGCCACAATTTGAATTTTAAAACGAACCTGTAAAGGTTTAGTAATGCCAAAAAAATATGTTTGTCCTTGAGCACAATTGTAAATGATTGTCCTATATGCATAATTCAAGGACACGACTCAATGCCTAATGTCCTGACAGAATAAGTGTTGACATGTGCGGGTTTCAGACATTCTGGCTTGATGCTCTTTGGCAGAGGAATGTTTTCCTCCACCACGAATCAGAATTCGTGCATTTGATATAAAGCTGTATCCGAAAGCTCATGCATCGATGATGAGCTGTATGGTATTTGCTGGATGTTATCATAAGCCCTCTCGATTCCAGTGAATTTGTGCGAATTTGTTGATTAAATAAATGTTTTATGTTATAAATAAATGAGGTGAAATTTCAGAGGCGCTGCTCCCTTGTGCTATGCAATGCGCCGCATATGGAAACAAATCTGCTATGCTCATTGCTCATAAATATTAATATTCATGGGTTTGTCTGTTTTGTGCTCAGCACACGTGGTAATTGGGTAATTGGGGGTTGGTTTGTGACGATAACATGAGCGCGAATACCATAACCTCTGCTGGTGTGAGTTGTTGGCAAAAAAGTTGCATTTTAAATTGTGCGCGCTGTGCATGTTGAGGTCGGAGGTCAAGTGGTCGCGGACTCATTATACGCATATAATAAGCGAGTAGCCGCTGCACTTTCATTAATTAATTACGAATATGAAAAAAATGTTTGTGCTTAATTTTATCAATATTTACCCGCCCATAAACACAGAAAAATAGATTTAAATCATTTACTAATTAATTAAAATGAACTTTATTCAAATGTGTTTCCTGAAATCGTTGTCCTTTTGTTCAGCTATTTATATGCAAAAGTGGCTATGTTTTCTGTTGTGTAAATTAGGTTGAACATTTATGTAGAGATATATTAAGTCTATTGAAGGTAACTAAGACAAATGATGAACCCTGTCGTCTATTGTACACCAAAGTTCCAACTCCAAAAATAAAATCTGAATCGAGTTTAAATTGAAATGGAACGGAACTAAACAAAAGCATCTCTATCGCCTGTCACATTTCGACTGGATTAATTAATAACCGAGACTCTTGTCTAATTTCTCCAGTGTTTCCAATCCACTCATATACCATCTTCGGTCCCAATGGCATGTCTTTCAACGCCGCGCCGCTACAAACATCTCAGCATAACAACTTTGCGAGTAATTTGTAGATGTCATCAGTGGTCATGTTCGGGAATGTGTAACAGAGAGAAATCCAAAAGATTTAGCACGCGATACATCTTACTGCTGGTAAGTCGTAACTAATCTTCGAATAAATCAACAAGAATCTATAGCCATTAAAGATATATGCTGGTTTTATTTGACGCTAGACAGACAGGATGTACAACAGAACCCACCCAGTTCACTTAGTTCTCATTTAATTTTCATGTCAATTCATAACGAACCTTTTTATACAATTGTGAGCTGATAAAACCGTGACATTTAACGACCACTCTTCCCAACGTGGCATGCATTTAATATAAACCTTCTCAACCTT
Source organism: Sylvicola fuscatus (assembly GCA_026546915.1). Taxonomy (NCBI): domain Eukaryota; kingdom Metazoa; phylum Arthropoda; class Insecta; order Diptera; family Anisopodidae; genus Sylvicola; species Sylvicola fuscatus. The sequence continues at coordinate 33,524 of JANSTS010001446.1, forward strand.
TTGTCTTCCGTTTAAATACCGCATGCAATCTTATAACAAGATCCCAAACAGAACATTATCCCTCATTGTCGTCTCCGCTGGGAAATCCGCTGGATTTTGCTGTGTAGCGCATTTTATTTTCAAGACATTACTTTTCAAGCCGCCATTCTTTTATCGAACAATGTTCTTCCAAATTTACCACGATTTTCCAGTGTCTATTTCCTTAACTTCTAAGTTTATAATTAGAGAGAGATAATAAAATATAACTTGTGAAGGAAATTGGAATATTTTCAATAATGTTGTACAACATTAAATGGAAGATTCCAATTCGAAACACTTTATAATGTTTTCTTTGCTGATGTAAACAAAAACAAATTTCCAACTTTGCGTTCACTGATTCATTTATCATCTTGTTATCATCTCGTATTGAATGGAATTTATGGCGTTTAAAAAGCCACAGCTGATATTGGAATACAGCTCGAAGCTCTGGATGTGGATTGAAGAACAATTTCGAAGTATTGATGAGTCACAATGAACGCTATATAATTTTCTTAATTTTGTATTGGATTCTTATGCCACGTTGTAAGTCATACCTGCGGTGAATACGATTTAATGTATCACTCAATTCACCAGGCATGGCTATTTTGGGCATGTCGTAGACCAAGTGGCCACTAACTGGTATCGATTTGTATGTACCCCGGATAGGCTATTGTGACGGCTCAATCCATCGACGTGAAAAAGTTTACTTCAAGTCGCAATACAATGCAAGCCTTTGCTCGATTGAAAATAAATTGAATTATAAGATCCTGATGATCTCACTAAATAAGAATCCGGCAACAACAAGAATTAATCAGAGCAGGATTTTACCACAAATACTCTTGAACTTTTTGCTCCAATGGTCAAGAGCAAAAATAATTGCATCCGATATGTTCAGCATTCGTATTATAAATACATTTGGTATCAGTACAGAGCAGACCTACTCCCGCACACAAAGGCGCAGATGTCAGCGAAATTCGCGATAAATTCCCTATACAGATATCAGGGGATCATCGTCAAGTACAGGCCTTACTTTGAGGCGACTTCTGCCTCGTGATCATTTTCACAATAACAACAACAGAGGAATTAATCTGTGTCGCCAGCTTTCCTGAACCTCGAACCCATTAGCATGGTAATTGAGGCATTACATTCGACGATTGCACAGTTAGCCTCACTTCCAGTAATAACCTACCGAAATTTGTGTCGACCACACATAACATGGCCAGAACACTCTGCAGCATATCTGTGACTTCTGCCATCTGTGCAGATGCACAAAGCTAAATTCCAAAACATGTACAGCCAGTGTAAAATATTATCAATTCAAGACATAAAAAAATCATTAAGTTGAAGTCACATGCTAGCGCTGAATATGGAGGAGATAAGGCGTGTGCCATTCCAAAAGCGTGATTTCGCTTCTAATTAAACGGAGCTGGTATGTGGATCAATCCTTGCAAATAGAATGTAAATGGGATACTGATTATGACCACAGACTGTGGCTGGTGCTGCAGTTGTTCACCTTTGTATTGGGAGTGAGCAGGGTGTACCACACATGTCTGCATTTCGAATCACATATAGAGCATGCATTGTGTTTGATGGCTGCAAATTGCAATGATAATTGATTCGTGTGCAAGTGAGATCCCTTTTCAGTTTACTGATGAACTGATGGCATTTAAACGTGGAAATTGGTCTGGCAAAGGATGATGATCAACCTTACCCAACAAAAATACAGATACTGATGACTCAACATAACCCGCACAATAACATTAAGCAACAAACATAAGAGATCGCCAATGGCTCCCATCATGTAAATATTTTGAAGAACAACAATTTGTTGATCAACAAGGACTTAATGAGAATTTTGTGATTAAATAGGAAGCCAGTCGATAACAATTATCCACAAGAGTGGGAAGCCACTACTAAATCCCAATTGATATGAAATCAGATTCGTTTCCTGAATTCACTCGCAACATAATAAGCTGCTTATGCTTGTTAATGCTAATAAATCTGTCTGCTCGACACAATTACAGTTCAATTAAATTCGATTTGAGAATGCATAGAAGCATTAAATTATGCGGTGTACGAGTAGATATACATAAAAATAGAATTGGAAAATATTAGGATGGCGTCAAATTTGTTTGTTCTTTGGAACTTGGACCCATAACCCAGCGGCCAACATAACCACATCGTGAACAATCACATCGCATCTCCGTAATTTAATTTGTCTGCTTGTAGCCAATTGGCTTGATACGTCTTTCCAATCGCCATTCATCGTTCGTTGGCGGCTCTCTATTGATTAATTCCATGCGATCTGATTAAGCAAATATTTGTATTTTGGGAATTCCATTCAATCGTCGGTTCCCTTTGGCGAGAGAAAAAAAATGTTTGTTTGATAAGACTTTTGCGCAGTGAAATGATAGTACGAGTGAGCCACGACTTCTGCACAAATGCTTGCCAAAGTAATATGTGAAACTTAACATTTTTGGCATTTTTTGACGCTTTTGCTCTCACGCGTGTGCGCGGTATTTCCTTTGAGCTGATAATGAAATGAACGATGTGACAGTTGTAATATGATGAACTTGACACTTAAATGTGTTAACATTACCAAATCTTGAGTGGTGGGCTCTATCTAGGCTAGAAAATGTAATTAATTTTTTTTATGTAATTGGTCATTAGGAGCAAAGTGGAACTTTGACCAGGAACAGTGATTAACGAATTGGCTATTTTAAGTGTTGAGTCTTTTGTTTTAGTTTTCTATCGGGAATGTTAACCAGCTCGGAGAGATACGCTTTCTGAACTATGTAAGTCAAGTTAATAATGATAATTATGGCAAGTAACGCAAAGAAGACATTTCTAAACATCTTTAAGAAGTCGGTGATCACCTTTCAGTGACAATTGCCATTGTTGATTTGGCCTGGATTTGGCCCACAGCGTAAAATATTGTTGATTTAATCGATCAACATAATTCTTTGATGCCCCATATTCGCCGGCCCAATTTCCCAATAGGAATATTTAAGTTATATTTAAACAACTAATTGCCATTGAGTCACACAGTTCACGAATACGCTTAAAATGTCGTGTAGTTAGACCCATATGTTATTATTAAGTAACTACAAAATACACATATGTGAGCATATTGTATAATATAAGAGACACGATGAGTAGTGCGCGGCCGCCTGTCATACAGCTCATGTGCGCAAAGTGTACTTCGATCGCGCTCGTGGCATTGCGGTGGCATGCGCGATGCACATGATCGCGACTCACGCCTGTGGCGTACGCTGATTACTGAATGTGCGCCCATGTGCATAATATCGACATCGAAATTTGATTGATTTGCAGTCAGCACTTTGACCTCAGTGTTTTGAGCAGAAGTAGTGTGGTGATATGCAAGAAAACTTATCAGGAAATGTCTAATCACCAGTCATAGCGGGGTTACACGGATCTAGTGCCGCGCCGCGCCGGCAAACAAGACAATATGCCAAATACCTGAAGAAATTGATCGCTTCTGAGACTGCGCAATTTAGTCAAGGATCAATTGTTTGTTGTTGAATTTTCTCATGCACCGCATATGAAGATAAACAAATGTTCCAGCTCATCAGCGTACGTGTCGGTCCCAGTGGCCGCATCACGAAAAATAATTATCGGCCATTGTCCCAAATCCAAATGACCACATCAACTGCAATACAGAGGCGCGTTATTTGGCGCAAGAATTTTTTCGGTTCTCGCGCTGGACAACAAAATGTCAACGGTATTTAATGACATATATTTTCATTATAAAATACGACATCCACATAAATGCAAAAATGAAGCAAGCTGAATGTATAAACAACACAATTAATAAGGAAAGCCGAATACTCGAACATGTACGTATTGAATAACAGAATGAAGCACAATGCAATATTATGATAATCACAAAACTTCAGTTTATTGACCCGATTAATTTCGCGGATGTTATGCCAAAAAACAACCGTCGTCGACATATCCACATTTCACACATATGCAGATTGCAAGCGGGCGCGCGCACGCGAACACTGATTGGGGTGTGCGACGGGACGCGTGGTGGCATGGTGGCGGTTGTTCCCCAGTCCCCACATCGGCACATATACCCATCATGCATACGAGTGTAGTGCATACATTACACATGTTTGCTTATTAATTACGAAATGCGTTTTTGTGCGCCTGCTATTTCCCTGTTTTCATTATTTTTTCGTTACACCACACCGCGTGTTTAATGTCACACATACTCATACGTGACACAAATATTCTGCGCCATCAAAGAACACATTTTTGTTGTTTGCTGTTTGCGTACATTGGCAGCAGCCAGCACCTTCGCCTGATTAACCTGCGGGCATGCAACTGCATACTCGCCACTCGCCAGTCGCCGCAGATGTGCATGTGACTCTATATTGGCTGCATCACTGCACCGCATATCGACGCGCAATCGACAGCCACAATGCACCAGATATGCCGAACGCTGAATGCAGTAATTGAACGAGCACGTGACAGAAATGAATTCTCGCCAATGTACGAGCATATGTAAATTAGCGAATTTACATTCCTGCTCCTGGAGGAAGTAACATATACATATATGTAGTAATTGAACCACGTAGGTGGAAATGTGTCGCGTACGGCAGAACTCAAAGTTTAAACCTGAGATACATTAGAACAATACTCTATGCTGGTAGAAATATGCTATGAATATAGTAACATTGAATTCACAACAGCTTCTTAGCACATATCCTTAAAATTTTGGTTTTGAGAAGGACAAAATTCCATAAGACGTGCCAGTCTTTTCGATTTACAGTTAATATTTGAAACTGAAAGGGTTTTCTTTTCTGACGAGTTGGGGGAACAATAAACATAGAATTGACGCCCCTTTTGAGGATATTTCGAAAAACGAAATCGCTGCTCGACTCGATATTAGTTAAAATTGCAAGGATTCACCGGATAATGGCTACGGCAACGTGTTGATGGGTACTTAAACTTGCTGTTTAAAAATATAAACGCAAAAGTAAAGGTAGAGGGTTCTTCCCAAAGGAGCAGCTTTCATCTCAAGGCCCAATGGATACATTATTTTATTGTAATAGCTGAGTATTTCCACTCTTTCTCACTTCCATTATTTATTTATCACTCAAGTTGACAATATATGTAACTAAATTACCATTCACCAAACCACTGAAGAACAATTGCAGCAAATGATAGAAAAGAACATATCGTCCTCGCGTAGATCGGGTATACCATATACAAACAACCTGATGACAATAAATGTCATCTTATTTTAAAAGAAAACTCGAATGGCAACTCAAAAGTTGCAAAAAAATAAATGTTAAGAACTCATTCGTCTAACAACTCTGAAAATCATGAAAATTCAATTAAAAGCATACATAAAAGGAACCGTTCGAGTCCGTTCATCGTTGACCAGACACCCCAAAAGCGAGCCCATAGTCCGCACCATTACCTCAACATAACGAAACATCACAATTCAAGGCACACAAATAACAACAACAACAACAAAATAACCTCCCACCAACAATAACAAACGCACCAGAAGAAGTTCGCATGCCGCCAGTACAGCCCAGTCTTCCCACCCCGCTTTTGAAAGCCTCGAAAGTCAAGAATGTAAAGGAAAATAAACAAAACAATAACGTCCTGCCGGCGAATATCTTATTATGCCGCTGAACGCAAGCCAATGGCAAATTCAACTTATTATTTTCGATGAAAATTTTTGAAGCCCAAGGCAGGTGAATACGATCGCAGCCGCAGATTGTTAACATATATAGACATACATAATGCATATGCGACTTATTCGTATAGGTTAAAGCGTTTAGCGCGCGCGGTGCGGTGTCGCACAACGTATTGTGCGTATTTCATTCGGCATCTTCCGTTGTCTTTTTTTTTTTGTGAAACCATATTTCCACCTACCGCCACATAAACCCCACCTCACCCCACTCGCATCCCTATTAAAGGAGGCGCAGCGCGGCGTTGGTGGCTCTCGTAGAGCTACTTTGTATACGTACAGTTCGTCTGTTTAATATTCATACATGCATCGAATTGTGTCTGGTAAAGTGCATGGGAGCAGAAAATAAATGATGTTCTCGAATGAAGAGGAGGCACAAGGAAAAGAAGGCAGATTAACGGAAAGAAATTTCATTAAATGTGCGACCGCGGGGTATGTTGTTGAAAATATGCTCGCACCAGCAAAATATCGCGCAATAAAAAGCAAAGGTAAAAGGCTTTTGCAACGGCGCTATGCGGATATCCTTTGAAATTCGAATGTATAATATACTCCATTTATTATAATTTTATTGTCAACTCTGTAGAATTTGCAGATCTTTATTTGCGAGTTTAAACACGCATTACTTTAATGGAGAACTTCATCAAGCTGTGAGAGCTGAGTTCAAGCGGCTTTGATGACCTCTTAAATCGCTGCAAGCATTTCCTTAATACGTGTTTGAAATACCCAACAAATGTTGTATGTTGTTGTGACACTCCCGCAATCCGGAACTCTTCCAAGGATACAGAAATTAATACCAAATGAGCGCGTCATAAATAACGTTCGACAGCAAATGTTCATTGTTTGATGCGTATTTGGCGCAGCGGTGTCCTTGCGAACGTACGCGATGGTCATCCTGATGGCTTTCAATGAGCCTCTGTGGCATAAACTCGGTTGTTGATGGTCAGTGGCGGCCGCTACCTGCGTGGATTTTTTTTTCCAAATAAACGCTTTTATTTATCTGGCGTGTGTTATTTCTACTACTTTACGTTTGCTAATGTTAACATTTGTAGTCGACGCGTACCCACAAACACACATGGCTGACACCGTTTACTGTTATCGCGGCAACAAGGAAAAAACGTCCCGACGCCAACCGAATTGCATAAATACTGGCGCTTGAAACGCGTCTGTAAAGCCGAATGGAACAGGCGAAATTTAATGTGGGTCGATTCACGCTTCTTTCTATAGTCCTTTTCCTGCAGTTGGCCATGTATTTCCCTTTAGAAACCATTGGAACACCTATATGCGACCTTTTATGGATAACTACTAATGAAAAAACGGATTATTGCACGATTTTTTTTTTTGTTGCCCACCATTTTCTAAAAACTATTGTACACTTTTACATTGTTCACCTGGATAGTTCCACCACCTGTCCTTTAGATTTCATGTATAAACCAACATAAACGTAACTATGTAGGTTAGTGATTATTTTCTGCAAAATCGTTCACTCGTGGCACGTTTACCATTTACTGGATATGGAGCAATCTCAGTTTTGCGATTTTTTTACTTTGAATGGGACGTACTGATGAGAAAAAACTGCCCAGATTCTCCAGGACATTTTTATGGTTTCATTAAGTTTATTTTTAAGTGCATGGATTAAGTCTTCTCTGGTCGTTTCTTTAGTGGCTGAATCTTAGCCGTGGGATGTTACAGCCATCAAAGTTGTCATTCCCATACACTTTGAATTGACTTAAAGGATTAAACACGTCGCCATGTACAATTTAATCATATCTATAATTAAATATCCAATCAATTCGATTAGTTTTTGGTCAATTAAATGAGAATTGCGACAGTAAAATAATTGCTTCCTCGACCTAGAGAAGAATACTGATGACCTTGAACTATGTGAATAGAAATTGATTTTCTGGTATAACACAAATCGCAAATGGCACATCATTTGACACATTCCATATTAATAACACATAATTGCCTGTCTTGGCGCTACAAATTATCCACGAAACGCACAAATCGATTAATGCCATTGCTGGCAAGAATGGCAAACGTTTTGCCTTTGTAATTTATATGAATTGCTGCGATTTATTAGCGCCGATTTATTGCTACATATTGATTGTGTCTATTGTTCCCTATTAGAATATCGCTCATAATACAACAGCAATGAAATGGCTTCATGGTTTTGTGCGAAAGGCCGTTGCAGATTCAATTACAACCTAAAACTCATGGGGATAACATCCACCCACAGCCAAATAACACTTTTCAAAATAAAAGAAGCACATAATCGACATACTGCTCTGAATAAAACATATAATTGACATGGCAAACACACGTTGAAAACGGAAATGAATCGATGCCATCTAAGTTGGGGAAGAAGTGTACCGAGTCGCCCAATTTCTTACCTTCTCTCTGTCTCTCTGAATGCCAATGATAGTTTATTAAGAAAGAATATTTGGTATTAACAAATACATATTGGATTTTGGTTTTACATATATGTTGATGTACAACATGAGGAATCAAAAAATAATTTGATGTTGTAAAAGGCGAAACAACGACGCAACATAAACAAAAATGGGGGGGGGGGGGGCTAGGAAGAAAATTTATCACACAGCGAACATCAGAAAAGTCACCCATGGGCCATGACCCAATGTAAAGTGTGTACAGCTGTTTTGCGTGGATGTAAAGTTTCTTAACATAGTTGCTACAGTGTTAATGGCATATCTATACGAATCCAGAAAACCCCATCCACCCCTTCAACCCCCTGAAATGGTTGGCGCATTTTGTACACCACCGCAATAGTCAGAATCTCTTTGAAGCGGTCGCACAAAGATAAGAGCGTTAAATTTCCCAAGCGCACACTTTAATCATTAACCGACCAACATCAAGCATTTGCTGGGAGAAAATGGGTTGGGATACTACATGGAACTGTTACCAATTGCCATCATTTTCTATCAGATTGAGAAAACATACTGTACGGATGTTAGTTATCTACAAATGAAAACTACAGAGATTGTTGTAATTTCGGAGCTTTTCCTTGTTCCTGTCAGACTGGTTAATTTGCATGAAAACTAAGTGTAAATTTTAGGAAACAGCAAAAGATGTTTATAGTTTCTTATAGTACCATTAAAGCCTAATATTAAGATGGACAAACATTTAACAATATGAAATACGTTGCTCTGAAATTAGCCGGCGCACAAAAGCGGCCTTGTTCGCCATCTCGAATAACTTGGCTTTGCAGACTAATTATCGTCTAAATATTTCCATAAATACTTTACGTTTTCTTTCCGAATTCCAATTAAGAAATATATGTACGAGTATATATTTCAAAGGCAACAAAGCTGTTATCTTAATTTTAACCTTCGGCATTGTGCTGTTTCTTCTAACTTCACATAACAAAAGCAACGCGAATGTATAGGTCACGTTTCACGGATAAATGTGTATTTGTATGTATACGTTTATTATGCGCCTAAGGACACATAAAGGAGAAAGTAAGTTGGCTTAAGAAAAGCATTGGAAAAAAAAAACAGAATGAAAGAAAGAAAGAATGAAAATGTTTACATCCAGGTGCAGAGGGTTACACAGGCAACGGCAAATAAATGCGCCACAGAACAGAAACGCAAACAACACCGGCAGCAGCGACAGCGGCAACATCGGACATCCCAGAATCCGGCAGAGCTTTGCACGGAGCGTATTTTCTGTGCCCGTGCTACGTATGGCATAGGCACCAACAACGGTCGAGATGACCGAGAACTGGAGACGACTTTGCATTGTGATTTTAGGGGTGGTTTGCGGGTGGTTTGCGCGCTATGTGGAAGTTATTTTTTTTATTGTTTGTGTAACTCGGTCACTGATGTTGGTGTTGATGGCGAAGGCGGCGCTCGGTGGCACTAGCAGTTGTGTCTTGATAGCTTCAGGTTGCTTATGGTGAATGCATCATGAAAGCATTTAAATGATGGAGAGAGAGAGAGAGAGAGAGAGAGAGAGAGAGAGATAAAGAGAGAGGTTCGCTCTATTTGGCTGTAGCCCGAGCAAAAAGCTTTTAAAGGATTCTCGTTATTACATAGAGAGATGGTATAAATATTGAATGTGATGGCTCTTTGTACGCGCTGTAATGCAGCCTATGTGCTTTAGTGCATATATATTCGTGTATATATGTACTCGTCCTTTCGTCCTGGAAGAATGTTATTGTGGCATTTTCAGCACTTTAATCAAAAAGTACTTTTCGAATTTAAGGTATTAGCCATAAGCTGAAAAATGAATCAAAGACTTATTAGTGATTTTTAAATTACTTGCAGTTGTTTGAGAGATTCTTCTAGACTGAAAAATAAATGCGATTATCTACTTATTGAAATAATTATACCTTTTAAGCGAAAATGTTTTGTCCAGTTGCCATAAATAGTTTTCCCACAAAAAATAATTTTCCGCATACAAATCCTGTTCAGTGTATCCTATTTTTTTTTCCTACGGCGACAAATAAATAATTTAATTAATATTATCCCATTTCTTTATTATTCAACGCTAAATTCACATAGAATTTTATACGATATAATTAATATTATCATCAACATAGTTATGCTATTCGCATTTACAATTCATCTGTCCGTTTTCTTTAGTTGAATTAACAATTTTCTTTCAGTACATAACAATTAGTACATAATTTCATTTCTTTTTTATATTTTCTCACCACTTTTGATTTGGTTTTGCATTTTATATTTGATTCATTTTTGACAATAAAGTTAGTTTAGAATGATTCAAAAATAAAACAGTACAAACCTCTGCATACATTTTTATAAATACTCTGATAATAAATAAAATTTCTTGACTTTACTACATTTTCTTGAGATTATATAACGTAAATATTTTGATTTTTGTATTTTTTAATTTCTTCATTGTAAAACCAATAATAATTACTGTCATGTACATATAACTTATGACTTCAGTATTTACATAATGCGATATTAATATTAAATGTATATATATTTGTTTAAATTTAAGTAACCTTAGAAAGATGAATCTGTTTGTGTTGAAGTTTTTTTTGTTCTGTTTTTTTTTTTTGTTTTGGATTGAAATGAATGTTATGTTCATTTGTTTCTCTGAATTATGCTACTCTTTGTACGGCTTCCCTCCTCAGTTCCAATTAAACCTATCGGTATCGCAATTTCCTACAATTCACATGAGAGCTGCTAAATCAATTCCTCAAGTTGTTTAAAAAAATATCGCTCAAATAATAATGATCAATTACATTCAGTCCATTTATTGTTACATTAATTGGTTTATAGCATCTACGAGTTATTTTTGGATAATTATGTTGCACTTTCAGTTGTACTGCATCGTCAAGTAGAAATAAGTGGCAATACACATGTCAAATGAATTATGAAGATAACAATAACCATCCACCAGGTGCATGCTGCAGCTCAGTGGAATTTTATAATGAATTTTTAGTAAGGTACTCTTCAGACACTGCGCCAAATCAATGGTACAACTCGAACTTTTAGCTCCCACCTACCATCATTTTTTTTTTTTTTTTTGGTATAAATAAATATGAAATGAAAAAGGATTAAGTGTTATTTCAAAATCTACCCTGTTATCCAATTGCACATTGATGCAGGAAACGTGTCAAACACGCGCAGCCGCTTTAATGCACATTGCACATAAATAATTAATAATGGGTTTGCGTGTTATTTTTATGTTGTTTAATTATATCATTACTTTTATTGTAGCTATATGCAATGAGGTCAATAATTAGTGCAAGAGACTGAAAGACTGAATTCAATTAAGTTCGTACCTAAATGTTTTTTTTCGCGACACGTTTAAAATTAAATTCAATTCAAAAATACCTAATTTCATTTATACAATTTGTTGTCCTGACTTTTACCAGTTTATGTACACGCTTCAATGCATACAATATTCAATTATTCCTAAATACAATTTATGCAACGATTTCATGAAATTTGTGTCAGTTTATGTTTAGTTTTAATCAAATGTTTAAATATGTGTTTTTATTAGAAACAGTATGTCCTGCCTGGTGGACACAAGACAACATTTGGCTGCATGTCCTGCTGTTGTGCTTGCATTTTGTGATTGTTGTCCTTTTTAAGTATTGATTGTCATCCGTAGAAGTATTGTTGGTTACTGGGATCATCCTTGTTCAGACTTCTTGGTAAGTGGCTAGTACCGTCAAAATCTCGATGTTGCTGCTGCATCTGCTGCTGCTGCTGCTGCCGTCGCAGCGTCCCATGGTGACTGACAATCATATTGGTCATGTAGGGAGGTTGATATTGTGGAATTCCTCCGACGGTAATCACTGGTCCTGCACATCGCGAACAAATGCAAACAAAAATTATGAAATTATAATACTCAAGAGAAACACAACAAATTCACATTTTTCAAGATTCTCTCTCTGTCTGCATTTTGCTAACGTAGCATAATTTGCTCTGTTTAATGTTGTTCGTGTATATATTACCACATTACATGTGCTCAAATATAACATTATATCGGATGTAACAATATTTATGTTGCTTAATACAGGATGAGTACAACCTTGCTTTAGTCAAAATGTGTGGCATCGTAAAAAAGATGTACTCGTACTTCATAATAATGCCTGTACTTTGCCCTAAATTCGGTGGTCGTTACTCGTTACCACTGAAATAACGTAAACGTACATCTATACAGGATTGTGCGTGCGTCTTACCCATTTGGCTGCCATTCGACGAGCACACCAGCAAATTCGGTGTGCCCATTAGATTGGCAGGGCTCTGGCCACCAGACGATGCGCTCTGTGGTACCAGCATTGTTGTGGAGGTGTGTGAAAGCGTTGATGTGCCCATGTTGCCATAGGGGCTAGGTGATGGAGTGAAACCCCCATAGTGCTGCAAAAGAGATTTTAAACTAATTAGATTGTTTAACTAATTTATCGGATAATTTCAATAAAGTTGAGTGGCTAGAAACTGTAAAATTGATAGGTGCATTTAACGATGGCGCTTACTGCAAGCGTCGCTTTGGCTGATGCACTTTTAACGATTGCCCCGCAGATATGGTTAAGTCAATCAGCTATAAGCTCTGAGGCTCAGTTTGAGTTCTAGGCCAGTTCCAGATAGTGTCAGTTCTTACCCAGGAATTGCGACTAGCTCAGTTTTCTATAAATTACAAAACTTTTTCATCCTTCTGCAATCAAATTGTAACCCAAATTGGAATCAACAACGAGCATAAAAACTAACTGGACAATGTAGCGAATGTCCCTACTCCTTATATACTTCTAATTGAAAATAATTAAGATGCATTTATATAACAAAAGATCGTTACGAGAGACGATAATGTACATAAAGCTCACACATCCCAATAGCAGTTTTGTTGTTCACAAAGCTTGGAAAGAATCTCAAATATAAACTCAAGCGTCTCGCCATTGAATTCAATGGACTCGTAATAATGAAAGATTAAAATTAATTCTCCGAAAAGTAAAATAAAATGATTCCCAGGCCATTAGGGTAATTATGGTAAAACAAGTTGATGAAATACTTCTAGCGAACAGGTAAATTTTCCATCAGGCTTCTGATCCAATTTCAGTTTTAAATTAATTAAATAATTAATGGGTATGCCAATTCAAGTATCGAATAATACTTTTTGAGTTGTTTAAGTTTTACCTATAATTTCATATTGAATAATTAAATTTATTATTTGCCAACGCTCAAATTGTGCTCTCAATGGCAAAAACAAAAAAATTCACCTCTCGCCTAGATACGCTAGGCACCGGCAGTGGAGTCACCAGATCAATGTCACCGTCGATGTCGGATATTTCGTCGGAGAATCCGTTCGGAAGGGCAGCATCACCGCTCGAATTAAACGTTTGCACTTGAGTCTCCTTTTTTAGGCGACGTTTCTGAAGAAGGAGTCGTCCGATAACCAATGTCAAACATAACAATATGCCAGCAGTAACCGAAACAATCAAGTACAAGTAGAATTTCTCCTGATTTTCTGTGAATGAGAGAACATTTTAAGCATTAAAGAAAGTTATTATAACGAAAAAATTATATATATTTATAACTCTATCTTCTTCCTTGATCAAGGTTAGTATTATTGATTCTTGCGTATTAGTATAGTACTTCTTACAGTCTCTTGAAGTGAGATGAGACATTTATTAGAGAACAACATGTAATGAAGTTTGATACATTCGTCCAATTTATTATTCTTGATTCTAAGTCATGGTCATGTCGCACTGAATCATCTTTAGGGATTTATTTTATCGCAGTTATCCACTCTTGCTCTGACCACATCCACGAGCTTTAAGCGTCAATATTCGTTTGAGTTCATCGAAGATAAGTGAAGCTCCTCAAAACTATCTCCAACATAAAAACAAAAACCATATTGTTCACTGTAAACTATCATCTGCCATGTTGTACAGGTTGTTGGATCTATCTGATGCTGCAAGAATATAATTTAAGATGCTTGCATATTTCCTACCCCAAACTAAAAGTTATTGCAATAACGTCGTGTTTGTTTAAGAAAGCCTCCTCGAAGGCCAAAAATCTCACAATAATTCAAAATGGGATTAGTTTTTCTTTTTAGAAGAGAAGTGAGTTCACAAACACAGTAATATGAAATTACAACGTCTGCATTAAGGCTCCCTCCCACTCACCCTCTTACACCTTTGCTTACCTCTGGTTTGAGACGAGGCCTACGAGCTTATATAAGAGTAAAAAAATAAAAAAGGCGAAAGGAAAGTTAACGGTTTGAGCCAAAGGGAGCGAAAAATAAAAGAAATGATGCGGTGAATGGGCAAACACCTGCGCTGTGATGGTCGCGTACTGCCATAAATACCGACGATGTTTACTGCAGGGTTCAGTTCTAAAGGATGCAAAAACTGGCTAAAAAGGACGCGACACCAAGCAACAAAAATGTTTGTTGTTAAATTTTTCAATAAACCACACGCAGCACAGCACACGCCCACACAATATCAGTAATATGACGATTATATTGCTTTGTGTACTCGTCTCAGCATTTACAGGTAAGTGTTCACTTATTTACAGCGAAATTCGCCTGGTATTTCGTTCTTTAAAGGTAACCTTGTCGTGACACGACGCACAGAGCCTGGAATCGTTCGTTATGACGAGAATCAATTAGTTTCCCTATAAAAGTTTATAGGGATATTAATTCCCTATAAAGCACAGCCAGCCTGAAGTGTTAGTGCGCTTGTGGGTCCGCTGTCTTTTATGGTGTACGACTTACGAGCATACACACACTCGTCAATTTTTAATTTGGATATGATTTTGCTGCTAACTTTCGCCAACCGAGATGATCTCAGTTTCTGTGGCACGTGACGCAAGGACGCACCGAAGCAATCCCATCAACTGAAAAGTTATTTCAGCGACAAATTACTGAGATACAGCGGCGCGGCATTAAGGGCGGCATTATCTCAGTAATTTGTCGCTGAAATAACTTTTGGTAAGTCATTAAATAACGAAAAGATGATCAGTGGTAGCCCCAAAAAGGATTACCAAGGACCGCAAATATATGACAGGCATTAATTAACTGCGTCGCCTCTCAAGTCTCTCTCTCTCTCAGCAAAATGTTGCCTGTTTGTCGCATACCTACTAAATGGGAAAAGTATAATAACTAAAAAGAAAATTCATATATTATTTAAATTGCAAATTAAAATGACCATAAATAACATTTGCATGTAATTTAATTGACATAATAGTCATATTTGGCAGGGTCGGCATGGTCTGGAAAAGCTGCAATGACCGCACTGGCACTTCGTGAGGGAATTTTTGCCGCTACGCAAATGAATGCAAATACTTGAGTCGAGAGGAGCTAGCAGCAACAGCAGCACATTATCCTGTGAAATATTTCATTTTGTTTTAATAAAACCAAACTCGTCGGGTGCTGGAGGACAATTTTTGGCTCGAAACTATTTGCAGTGCAAGGCGGCCGTTCTTCCCACGATGAAAGTTTCATCCAGCTAGGGGTGACCAACTGTAGTACACGAAGCAAATGAAACCACCCAAATGTGCTGGTTGATTCTTCTCCGGTCTAAGTTGGGACACATCAACCAACAAAAAAAAAAGCAGATCGATGTTTGAATGCGCTCTTTAAGAAATTTAGGCGCCCGAGCTTCTAAAAAGCTGCATTTAATTGAAAAATATGGTTTGGCGCAAGGATTGCCACATCTCTGGCCAGTTGGCTGTGCTTCATGTCAACAATTAAGCTGGATTTAAAGTTTGAAGATGTTTGTGCGAAAATGCAAATAGTGTGTTGTCGTGGATTACTGTCAAAAAGGATGTTAGTCTAGTGAGCGATTGAATTAAATGAAATACCCACACAAACGGTGCGGTGCAATTATTGTTGCACCGGTTAGTCTTGGTGCAGTGAAAAGTGGTATACTATCAAAACAATTGTTGTGTGTGCAATGGTGGTGGTGTTGAAAGAAGTTAGTGGTTTATGTTTATATACAAATAAAGCTTAATCGTTTGCAGATGGTTAGGAATTCATCACTTACGTGCCACAAAAATGAACGCATTTATCCACTCGGCAATAAAGCCAATCGCTTGACCGTCGCTAACTGTGTCTGAGCTACTACTGTTCATGGCATTCAAGTGTCGATCGGCAGGCGTAGCGCTGGCGGTAGTGGCGTCATAAATAACGGAAATAGACGTTGTGGTCGGCGTGTAATTAACTGGCGCAACGGCGCGTCGCGGCGCGGCGATTTGTTAGAAAAAATGTGCAGTTGGTTTTTTTGGCAGGCACCAAACGTCAAAATTTGTCGAAATTTCATAATGAATAGGGAGAGTTGAGAAACGGAAAGAGAAAAAAAAATCAAATAAACTTTATGAATTAATAAATACATACATGTTGTTTTTAAACTAAAATCAATTAATTATTTACGACAATTCGACACCAAAACGCACACACGTCGCTGCTCAGTGAGTTTACACAACTAACTAAGTGGCGTGTGAACTGTTTTTTATTTTTTGTGAGAGAGCGCGAAGGTGCGTGTGAAGATTGAGAGGGGGAATTTCAATTATTTCGATTAAAGATATTGGAATTTTGAGAGGCTAATTATAACAAAGCGACGCACGTTGCTACATGTCGACGCCGCGCCGCAAGAAGCAGCACAACGTCGCTGAAATATGAATTTTCTGACATCTCCCTCACTATTACCAATAATTTTCAATAAATATCATTCAAAATTGATTTCGAAAATAATTTATTGGACATTGTTAAACATTTATTTATACCAAATCGACAAATAGGATTTTTTTTAAACACTAAATATGAATGAATTCAAAAGAAGAAATCAATAGTCAGAGCCGGTGTTACGAGACTGACAGAAATTTCAAAACAAAAACCAATTTCAACTTTATTTGATGACAACCTTTGATAACTTTCCGGTCGGCTGTTGGTATGGCGGAGGCAGACCATTGCATTAGTAATTTACGGAAATTGTTTAAAGCATTTTTCACACATTAAAACAAATATAAATGGACTTTGTTTGCTCTTTAAACTTTAAACTCAGAGTTCATTTCTAAAAGCTATTCGTTGCAGTGAATTAAATTTTCACACAGCTTTAAGTATGTGTGTGTGTGTTTTTTTTTCAGACACCTTACACCCATCTAAGCATACTCGTGCACACACAAAAGCTCGCTGGGATCTCACTAATTCAAACTTTTATTAAATATTTCGCGGCTCCAATTCAGCGCTTCCGGCTTTACAGTATTTTGCAGCAAACAAACAAAACAAAAAAAAAAGGCAAACGACAGAAATTACGGTAAACAAAACACGCGACAAGGAGACTTGATTGCAAAGTATATCCTGTTGTTATAAATTTTTGTTTGAAGCAGGACTTGCTGTTTAATTGTTGTTAAGCATTAATATTATGTAATGATGTTCGTATGTTGGATGCGGTTTAGCACTTCTGATTTAAAGTTTAAAGTTTAAGGACAAACATGGGGCGGCGGAAAATCCATATCAGCAGAAAATTAGAACAATATCATTTGAGTATCGGCCCCTTTAATGGAGGTAATCCGCAGTCAAAGGGATGGACGCATTCACATATGAGCGCATGGTAAATGTATAGATGGATGCTGCTTATTTAACATGCGGCAATGGATGGTAAAATAAACGTAACCATGTATGTTAACAGTGAACACACTGACTTTCTATAAATAGAACGGAAATCGCATCATTCGCTTGAATGGTCGGGATTACACTGAAGGTATACCCAAATGCGTTGACTGAAAGCAGTAGCGAGTAATAATGAAATTACTAATAGAAATCTATTTTACATCCTATGCTCTATGATATCGACGAACAGAGACTTTTCCGGTTGCAGCCAGTCACCTGCTCACCACAAAATGCAACATATTTCCAAACTGAATGACACCAAAAAAAAAAACAAAAATTGCAATTTCTTATGTTCTCAACAAATGTCAACGAAGAAACTTTACACTAATCTTTAAGAGCTTTCAGTTGGCGTCATGCAAAAACTAATAGACGAAGCACCTCGTACTTTTCAAATAAAAGAAATCAATAATCAATTTCGCCGTGACATTCGTCAAGGTGCTCTTTGAGCAGTTTTCCGTTTTTATTGAATCTTTTCACTCCTTTGTTCAGACTCTGCAGTTGTTATTTGAAATACAAATTTTATGAATGGGAGAAATAAAAAAACCTTCATATTTGCACAATTTTAAGACTAAACGAAGACACGGCAGCATCAAAATGACGAAGCCAAGTGGTAATAGACCGCTGAAGCTGGCTGCAAATCGCGCTATGAAAGCCAAACGAAATTTCACAAATAAGGGAATATGGCGACAGTAAAAGCTCTACCAACGATCGCCCGTTTATAACACTAAAATATCCCATGCATTAGGTAAATACATATACATATATCCCCATACAGAAAACATTACACCCGAGGTATGAGAATTGTGTGACAGTGCCTGGATGTTGTTTTTTCATTTTAAAATTTGTTTGTCGTGTAGCTTTGGTTATGCGAAGCGGTCCCATTGCGCTGTTTTCTATACTCTTTAGTCTTCAAGATAACGAAGACAAAACAAAAAGCAGTTTCCAGAATCATATACCGTGCCAACCCTTGCTTTTTTGTTCTACAAAATATCAAAGGTTGGTTTTCGCGCGATATATCCTGTATGTCCTTAAAATAGCCATGAACTGCCCTTATTGCCGGAAAATCATTTAGCGGTGAGAGATTCTTACAAGTTTCAAAAGAGATAAACATTGAGAGTGCCCAATCTTGCGAATGACTTCACACCATGACAGATACTCGTAAACGCGGTTAAATAAAATTTATAGGATATTTGGTTTTGAAGACAACTTTAAGCTGAATTCTCGTTTCTTAAAAGTACAACTAGCAGTTTAGCGTTAACGAATTCGAACTAGCAAGGCCTCCCTACCGCGAGTGCTCTGTTTGGTGTCGCGAAACTGAATGGGTTAAATATTTCATGGTGGGGCAATTCAAGTAATGCCAGAAGAGATGTTTTCGTGAAAAATTAGCGAATCTACATCCCATAACCCTAGAGTTTTGGCAAGCAATTTAAGGAAAATTTTAAATTAAAATTCCTAATTGGATTCACATTCTTTTCTCACGAGAAGATACTTACATAAAGAAAAGCTCGGGTGCCTGAGTTGTTTTTCTAGCCGTCAAATCGGCTATTGGTGTTTGTATGTTTGGAATTGGACTTGAATTCATACAGCCTACAAGAATTATGATTCCTAGCAAGCCAGGGGGGTTGGACGGTATTGGTTTAGAAGCTCAGTGACAGAAGCTTGGTGAGGTTTCCTGCATTTATATGGGAATTAAATTACCCAATCTAGGGTAGTCAGAAAACACATCACCGGAAGTAGCGGTATGTTTTTTTTAAACAAATATAATGAAATATTTGTAAAGGGCGCTAATTGCCGATAAGAATCCTTAAAGTGTCCTGAGAATAAACTGTTTGACATGCGAACTTAAGTGACTAGCACCCTTATTTGCATTTGTTTATGACAAGAGCTTCGAGTGCACTTTTGTATGTTGTGTACCTGAACAGTGAACATCTACTTGATATGCTCCCACGCTGTATCAGCCGCAACGTGTGTTGTCTTTCCTTTTTCAATGAGGTGGCTATTAAAATGGCGTGTGGGGTTTGGTAATTGATTTTTGTTTTGTTGTAACCACTTTATCAAATTTATAAAGGATTTTTTTTTTTTACTAAATATGAATATTTCAACCATCTGACACATTTAATATACAAAGTTTGCAAAAAATGTTCAATGTCTTGATTTGAACCACCCCTTTGCATGTCACGGCCAAATATTTTCATAAATTTTTGTTAGTTATACATATTCGCAGACGCTCCATGGCGCTTTAAACAGATTTTTAGACATTTTCCAGTTAGGAAGGGCGTACATGAGTAAGTAGCCAATATAATCATCTCACTTATTGAATAATTGACGGCTACGTACGGAATTGTGAAGCGTATTTTACAATGTATGTACGTACAAACGGCATATTTTATGATATCAATTCACATGAGAAACCATTCGAATGCTGGCGTTTTGTTTAAATGTGGAAGGTTCAGTTGAACCATGTGAACATGTTATGTGAATGCGTAATACGAGCATATAAAGCGCCTTTCGCACGGTTGCTCGGCGCGCCAGTCATCGCAGGTATCATGCATGTTTTATACGCTTGAATCAATATCACAGCATATTCATATGCTCGTATGTGAAAACAATATCGGCTTTATGTACTGCGCTGCGGGACGCTTAAGCCCGTTTTTTGACTGCCTGTGTACTCGGCGTATACGTTCCTCAAGTTTTCAATAAGCTTTAAAACTAATCCTCCGCGTTCCATAATTAAAAGTCAGCAACAAGGAGCTTGGGTTTCTCTTAAAGTCGTTATAAAGTTGATCACAAATTGTTACGATAATCATCAATTATCTGTCTGCTTACAGT
This sequence comes from Sylvicola fuscatus, assembly GCA_026546915.1. Taxonomy (NCBI): domain Eukaryota; kingdom Metazoa; phylum Arthropoda; class Insecta; order Diptera; family Anisopodidae; genus Sylvicola; species Sylvicola fuscatus. The sequence continues at coordinate 54,207 of JANSTS010001446.1, forward strand.
TTATGATGTTTTATCCTGGTTTAAAAAATAATGAATTTATAAACGAGCTTCATCGATCAACATCCATAATTTTTTCGAATTTTTTTAAAGTTTTAAAGCATTTTTCTATTTTAAATTGTAAATATAAATTGTATGGGCAAAAGCCTGAGAGAGCAAAAGGATGTTTTTAATTACGAACTCTATTCATCGTCTTCATTTATTTGGCAATTTTATTATCAACGTGTTTCGCTGAATATTTTAACCGCATAATTAGTGTTTAATAATTTACCAAAATGTACAAAAGCTGCTTACAAATTTTCCTTAATAAATAAAGGAATGAGAGCGACTCAACAAGAGCTATTTTAAAAACGATGATTGCACTTCAAGCAATAAGTTGACATCTGAAATTTCTAAATTTTCCGTTTGAAAACATATTTAGATTTAATTTGATCAAATAAAATTTATTGATTCCAGAAATGTCAGAGAAAGCTCAGAGAAGGATTCTTGTAGCATGTATTGATGGAAAATGCTGTCTTTGACATCTTGACTGTATTCAATAGGTAATAATAGCATTACCATTTTTGTGAATAACATATTTATAAAATTACGATTTTACCAAAAACAATTTGAAATAACAAGCCAAATCAATATTTGCCAACTGAGACGTTGCAAAAACAAAAAAGACCAAACTATCACGTTATGGTTGAATAATTTTAACAATCTATTTCATTTTTCGAGTCCACTTATCAGTCTCGGTTGTATTGACCGTTTCTTATACAAATTTGCTGGCCACTAACAAGATAGACGAGATAAGATATAAGCAGCATGACAAGGGTTTAGACTTTAGAGCGTCACATCGTTTCGCCCCCCCCCCTCCCTCCTCCCCCAATTCATTCAATAATTTGTATTTTGTATCCACTAAAGGATAGCGTCAGTCATTTCGTAGAATTAATTTGGGATTCAATTAATATGCTAAAATTTGCAGGTGCAAATTACTGAACCAACTTTTTGTTGTATTGCCGACATGTTATCTAACTCATCAGATAATGAACATGTAATATGATTGTGTCATGTCAACAGTTGCAATGTGATGGGCTGAAATTGGGATGAGTGATAATGGGGCAGGCGATATTTTGGAACTATGTACGTACTACTTACATTAATCTCTCTGATGCCGCACAACGCTTTCTTGAGATTATATGTTTGTTTTCCAGTAGCGATGAAGTGGAATTAATCTCAAAGCAATAACATTTAAATACAAAGCACTGATGTCATGACCTGCACGTACGTCGTTCATCTCTAACACGTGATCCTTTAATGCCAGCAACATACAGGAATTCAAATTTGTTCGACCTCGTTCTTGCGCAAACTCTTGCCTTTTTTAACTGTCTGCTAGTTTTTAATTTCGAATAGTTTTGATTGATAATTTCAGTAGCTAAGTATACTTGTCAATCTAAAAAAAAGTTTTTTTTCAAAGCTCAACAATTTTTCAATGAAGAAGCAATCAAGTTGAGAACTGGCTCTAATTGAATTTAAAAGCAAAGGACATGTTTCATTCCCGAGTATTAAAGCAAAATTTGGAGTACTTAATCTTCAGTCGTTGAGTATAGTTCGGGAAATAGTGCAGCTGATACATAAAGTTTAATCGGGATACAAATTAAGGTCAGTGAATACATAAAGAAGCTGCAGATGTATTTCTTTGTTTGCCCAGCTTACGGTTTAAAAGTTTAGGCGGCAAAATGACCGATTGACTTTAAAATCGGAAAATAAAGAAAAGGACACAAATTGTTGGTTTAATTTGAAATTCCTCAAACTCAACTGATCATAAACAAAAAGGAAATGCCATCTGACAGCATATAGAGTTAACAACGAATGCCGACTCCTACTATGCACAGTCGGAAACCCCGAGGGATGGTTACTAATTTTGTGAAAACCTTTCATCACATTAACTTAAGTACATATGAATATACCTTTTTGCAGCAGCCCACAGGCACTACTAAATTTGTGTACATTGCAGTAATGATAGCGTGCTACATGCAGATTAGGGTGTGGTTTTAAACTGTAGCTGGCAAATGACTCACGAAAAAAAAAAAACGCCACGTCTGACAAGTAGTTCCGCTAGTTTAATACGCAAACGTACAGCATGTACACATGAATTATAAACACAATGTTCTATGTTTGTGTTTGTTTTAGTGCCAACTACATCCTGCCAGGCGATGCTTCTTTATGACACACACAACCGATGGCAGGGGCTCGCAAAGAAGTCAGCATACTCAAAAGTCCTAAGTCTAACAGAAAAGTAAATAAAGGGCCAGCTCATTTTTCAACACCCAACACCCTCTCCCTCTTGAACGGGTTTCACACATCTTCTTCTTAGATAAATATAAGCTTTCTGCTGCTAACCCCTAAAGGTCGCAACCCGCAACTGCAAGTGCGCAACAACACACACGCTGGACGAGTTTGAGGCGTTTAACGATGCATCATGTAAGGAAACTAATTGTCCATAGCTGTAGTTTGGGGGATGATACACTAAACACTTTGAATAAATTACAATAACGCCAACAACAAAAAACACAATATTATCATTAGTCATTTCCTTAAGGGATGAATTGAGGTAAGAGGCATCTTTCCAAAATTACTTTTTACGTATTTTATATTTTTGTCTTCACTAATATGAATACTCCTGCTAGATGAATGGGCGATGTGATGAGATACGAAAATGTCTGAGTGTATGTTCGGCAATGTGAGTCAATTTGCAGGGTAAATATGGTAAGGGCTCGGTTCATGTTTAATGTGCACATTCTAATAGGTATATATAATGCTGCGGTGTGAGGCGAACCGCGCGCTAAGACGTTGCGGCGCTCACTGCTATTCACCACCGCACACAATCAATTTCCGATTACTTATACGTTAAAAGAAAATCAAAACAAAATGTAATGAATTCGCTCCAACAAAATTATTAATGCAAACACGATATCAGGTCGTAAATCACTTTCGAGGAATGAAGAGCATGGAACACACCTCATTGCAGCAGGATATAATTAAAAACTAAAACGTCAAGTGCCAAGACTTACCTTCGAGTTGATTGACGTCCATTGACCTCATCGGTGGATTAGCACTACTCGATGGTACGAGTGATTGTGTTTCGTGGAAGTTACTGATCTCTTCCTGAAATTTCGGCTGAAATGGTATCGCCTCTGATTCCTTGAAGAATTGATCTTCGTCATACAGATCTTCATGCGCCTCCTCAGAGTCGGCTTGCTCCGGCTCGTCAGCCTCCATTGCAAAGTTGTATCTATCATTCAACACTTTTCGTGGTACTGTAATTGAATTGTTTCAATTCAGGTTAATTACATTTGAATTTGTTACAAAAGTTTATTATGCGAATAAAAATTAGTTTATAAAATTCGGGACATCATCAGTCATCCTTGAGCAGAAGTAAATTAAATTGTTGATACTCAAGATTCAGTCTGCAGTATACACTTGACACCATAAACCATCACCTTATATAGATCTGCGCAAAATACATGTATTTCCCTTCTTGAAAAGATAACATTAAGTGCTAATTTGATGCAGAAGTATCGATGGTTATGCATAAAATAAAATTTTATATTTTATGACGCCAAGAACATAAGAAGCGGAAATGCTTAGTATTTTAATAAAATGACGCAGCAGCCTCCTTGTATACATAGTCCTCGATGGTATTTAAGATTCTGATAAAATGGTATTTGTGAAAAACCAGCAGCAATCTTTGTGAGAGAAGCTGAGAAATCCTCATTCGTATGTAAATAACTGCAATATTTTCAACATTCTTAACCGCCAGTCGTTAAATTTACATAAAACGGTGGTGGTTACAAGATCTTCTTGTCTTAGAGTTTGATTTTTGTTGCTTGTTGTTACTGTTCTCAATCATTTTTGTGCTTCCTAGAGCCTCGCCATCCCTTTACTGGAAATATTGTAACCTCTTAGTTGTTATGCCGCAAAAGTCATTCAATCTTGATCGTGCGGAGCTTTAGGCATTTTAAAGTGTTGGTGGTGAACGAGAAGGAGATTAAAATACAATGAGGATTTGTTTTGGTTCGATAAATATTTGGACATTTACCATCAACAATTTATAATAAATATTCTCTGATAGTTTTGGAGGGGGGTGGGGGGAGAAAACAAAAACTTGCTACTTAAATAAATGTAAATAAAAAAACAGAAAACAAACTTACTGCATGTGTAGACAACTTTGAGATACACCCTTGACTCGCTGTGACACGGATTGTCAAATGTGTTAATATCAGCAGATATTGTGCAGCGTCTCTTGCCGTGGCAGATTTCCATAACCTTCTCAGTGGCATATGACGCCAGGCATGCTAAAACAGAAAGTGTCTTTATGTAAACCAACTATAGCTAAAGGAATGGCTTTCCTTATGCCGTATATATACATATAAGCGTCATTGATTCGTAAAATATGATTGTGAGAACGAGTGTGTAATATATATGGTTTGCTGTGTAGGATTTGAATGATTTGATGGCTTTGCATGCTTCCATCGGCACAAATATGCAAAGAGTTTCCCCCAAAATGGCGAATATTAATTTGAACATGTGGGAGTTCCGGGGCTATGTACGACTCAATTCGCCTGTATATTTGCAAACAGTCAGCAGTTTCTGGAGTGTGTGAGTGTATGCACAGCCGAAACGATGTACCTCACTTTTTTTTCTCTCCATATTAATACCGTCATTAGCACGAATCCCCTTCAAACTACAACCAGAATCGACAAAATAGTTTAATCGTCGTCCTGCTTGATCGCTCAACTGAACTCAAGTAAAAGTTTACTAATTTTGAAACAAATAGTTTTTGTTTTTACGAAACTTTTGCTTAATTCAATTGGAAATGTGCAATAGTGTGCATGCAAGTATTGGCATATAAAACATCCAGGCAATATACTTACTCTCCTCCTTGACTCCTTGCGGTTGGGAACACTGCACACTCTCGTACTCCGTGCGACCGAAATTGGCTCCGTAAATGGCGATTCTTGAATATGGATTACACACTAATTGAATAACATTGTTTTCACAAGCCACTTTGCTGCGAAACTCGTCTGTTGTGACATATTGGCAGAGCAGCGTCGAGTACCAGGCGAGATGATCAAGTGTTCAAGCGAAGACAAACCAGTCGAGATGTTGTAGTGGTGTTGAAGAGAGCACATGAAAAAAGCAAAAAGATAGAGGAAACCATTAAATGCATGAAGAAAAAGACCATAACGTCACCACTAACCACCCAGCTTCATACAACTATTCTCGTAAAGGAAACACCACAAGCAGAGCAATGGCCGAGCTGTGACCAGTTGCCGGTTGGCCAGTGGACACAAATTAGATGCACAATTTGATGCACTGCCGTTCAAGTGTGTAAAAGCAAAACACTCATACAGTAAACGAAGTTACAACCCTTAAATCAATAAATGCAGACCCCTGGCGACGTGATATCGTCCTACTTCTATGTAACAAAAAAAAAAAAAGGAGTCGTAGCTGCAAATGTTCGTTTACTATGAACTTACAAGATACTTAATATTACATTTAATATGATTAATGCAGGATAATTCTCCCTTTCATTGACAATAAAGTCCTCCTCCTGCAGCACCTGATTGACTTGATTAAATACGCTTTAAATAGTGCGAGTAAATCGGACGGTAACTAGGGAGGAAGGGAGGAAGGGATGAAACGCTCGCATTTCCATTCGTTTAGCCAGTTGCCCGTGTAATATTGATTGCTCCCATTCTACCGGAAACAATTTTTATTTTCCTTTACATATATTTTCTATGCATATCAGCCACATGGTAAAATCCAGTTAAAAGCATTCCAATGCTGGGTGAACGTAAACACCGACGGCCGCAAAATCACATTTCAGTATATTCCTCTCTTGCAAGCATAAAACAATGTAAACATAATTTACTTTACAGAAGAACGCTCATAATAACAATTATTCACTTGGCGCACGCGGATTTTTTGGTCGACTCAACTCGCAAAAAGCATAATACATTATGATAATCACGCACACTGATCCGACTATCATTACAAAGCTCTGTGACACGCGCGTATATAGTTGCCAGTCACTAGTCATGAGTATAGGCGACGCGACGCGACGCCACCCCCTCACTCGGAGGGTGTTATTGTTGACGCTTTCGATTTTCTGTTCGATGGTCAAACGCATCCGTTTTTTTCTGGCGTTCGTGTTAGCGATGCGTTGTGAGGTGGTGGGAGGGTGCAGTGCACACATGCCGAGAATGGCGACTAATCTGTATGCAGTCTTTGGCAAGTGCCAACTTGTTCATATATGCGAGTAATAACGTCTATGCTCACATATGGTTTGCGGCGCTTATCCGTTCTCATCGTTTTTGCGACAATGTTTGCAGTTCTCTCAGCTTTGTGGGCCTGGATACTAGATAATCATCTACGGACAATGCAGCGGAAGTAGGTGCAATATATGTTGATTTGAGCTCAGTTATAATAATGTTTGTATTAAAACACACACACACACACACACTACAGTTACCAAATCGATGAAAAGAGCATAATAAACTTTGTTTATAAGAAGTGGCACTCGTGTGGGGGAGGATTAGTGAGTGGAGCTAGATAAGTTTTGAGACGAATGGTTTGCCTGTTTCACAATAAATTAAGTTTTACCGAGTGTATACGTGGACAACGACGTTAGCACCCACCCCCCATTTCCCGATGCTCTTCTTGGCCGGCCGTACTACTAGGGTAGCTGGTAAGGGTGGTGGATTTACCTCTCGTTTTTGTGCATACAGCATTTTAATCATATTCAATGAGCAGGAAAATATGATATGACTATAAAGCGACATCATTTTTTATGCTTCATGTATATGTGAACATTACTGGATGATCACACAAAAGCCTGATGGAAAGGGACTGCGAGTAGGCGCAGAAACACGCCAGGCAGTTGCACGGAATGTAACCGGTCGCCACGTGAGGGTGTTTGTCATTTAATCAGCGGGTGGACGCTTTGTTATTTTGCTTTATGAAAACGGCCGACATGCAAAGGTATGATACGTTAATGGTGCATGATAATTTGGAGCAGAATTCGGTCACAGTGTACGAGTTAGGGGATGGTTAATTGTTATATAGCATTTTATGTTTAACATTTAAATAGATGCAGACAAATTCACCTGCCTAGGTACACGTGAAAAGGATTGAGATGAAGTTGGATCCTCTCAAAATTGGACTTACAATGTTCTCTACCAACATAATATACATGATAGTTTCATTGTGGGCAGATTTTTTTTTTTTTTTTTTTGGCGAATCATATAGGAAAAGAATGTAGAAGGACGAATATTAAAGTCCCCACGTGGCATCCGTTGTGACAGCTCAACATATTAGCCAAGCTGTTGCGGGAATATATTCTTAATGATTTGTAGCATTACTATTATACACAATATTATGTTGGCAATGGAAGCGTATATTCCATATGGCTCGCTCCATAATACGCAAACCGTTGCAGGGGCCCATCTTCCAATTTCATATTTTCCCCTTGCAGTATGTCGTCGCCGGAGTTGTTGCTATAATTTTTGATAAAACAGCAGCCCAACATTCCAATGTCCACTACAGCTTCCACAATTAGGGTTTCATTTCGCATGGGCGATAGATTGGCTAAGGTTTAATGAGTTGTGGTGAGTTAATTGGATTTCACTAGCGAGATTTATACCGAGACCGTCGTGCAATAACGAAACGGTTCGTTGCGGTGTTGATCGTGACCTGCGCTGGGGCTGGGCTGCTGTCAGGTGGTTTAGTGGGTTTCTGCAAATGAGAGGGTCCAAAATAACAAATGACACAATCCACGCAATGTAATCGCCGGCAAGAACAGAACGTGGGGAGACACGTAAGGCTGGCCTCATCAATTGGCGAAAAACGTTTCCGGGAACAGAGCCATGAAAATAAAAATTATTATCCTCCGGGGCATGCGGTGAAAATGAATTGAGATGTTTTGACTGTCTAATTACGGTTGATGTTATCTTCTTCTTTTTTTTTTGTTGACGTTAGGTGTTAGGGTAATTGACGGCTATAATTTAGAAATGAAGTGACAATTAATTCCCAAGCATAAGTATCAAGGGAAAAAAAAAAACGGTGGTCTCCTTCCAATTGCTTGGGGCTTTGTTCGAATTATCTGAATTAAATGCTTTGTTACTTGTCCTTATCTGACTGCATTTGTTATTGGACATAGAGATACCTTAAGCTGTGGTACATTCAATTGGCTCATGTCAATAACATAAGAGCATACGAACAAAATGGCCTACAGCAACAGAATATTGTCATTCAAAAGTGGAATTCATTGCATGTCTCTATACAAACACAGAGGATATGATTTCTGTCGAGCTCACGAATATGGCTTTAGATTGAGGACACATTTGACCTTTGGCACACCATTGAGTGCTCGCTTTAGCCTCGACAACCGGCAAACACATGCAAAAAAATGCTTCAACATAAAGCAACATAGAAATAGTGGATAGAATGGCGAATGTTCGAACAAAATATTTCACAATGGTATTTCTGTCATCGTAATGAATTGGTTGTCTGCATTGCAAACCAATGGGAAACCGAAACGGCTGTCCATCTCTGATGTTCGTTATCTCATAAATGCTTTCTAATTTGCATTTAAAGTCGACAAAGTCCAACACGAAAACATTTAAATGCAATCAAATCATCAATACGATAAACAACAATTGTTGGTTCGCCTTTTTGTTTACACAAATAAATGTTTCCCTTGTTGCTTTACGCTTTCTTAATGTTGATTTCTTGTGGAGAGCGCCAGATTAATTTCTTTTGCGCGATAAATGGAGCAAAGTTTTTACACACAAATCACTGTGTATTCAGTTGACTGGCTCATTTCGCGGGTTCACCTTTTCTTGTCTGGACAATTTATAGCTTAAATTTTTTATTAAATTTTTATGTAAAACAAATACCATATTGTTTGTGTTTTGCTGAATTAACACTCAACGGCTGCAAACTTTAATTGCACAGGATCACACACATCCCAAAAAAGCAATGCCTCATATAGTGGCAGTTCCATTTTTCGCATCGAACGTCAACATTATTTACGCGCGTAATCAACAAAATCGGCAGCCGGGAACGTTTGTTACAATTGGGTAGGGCATCGGGAGGATGGGAGTTGGGTGGGGGAGGGTGTCTTGAGTCAGCCTTGGCTTTCGAGTGCGACAGATATCCAAACTTGAGCGTGGATTTTCTGATGTCAAATTTTAGGCACCCACTTAACTTATCAAAAATTGAAGAAAAGTCTCTTCTAAACTCGAATGGCATCGTCCTGCCGACGCCAGAACTTTTCCACTGGGGTGCTTTTTTCTTTTGCTCTCCATATTCTTTTGTTTTTTTTTCTTCTTGTTTTCACTTTTTTTCTTTGCTTTTCCAGAGCTTCACTTCTAACATTGCTGTAGCTGCATGTAACGTAATTTTGAGGTGACATGAATACATAACATTATGTGTGCACGACCGCTTGCTTAAGATCTGTGGCGTTGATTACAGAATGAAATATAAATAGCGTCCCACACAAAAATGAATTATAAATTCGGCAATTCATGGAGAAAATATCAAATCATCCCTCATCCATGATGTACGGTAAAAGGTTGAGAAATTGTCACCAACCATAAAAAAACGTAAGAAGAAAGGAATGATAAGACGCGCTCGCCGTGGCCAGCACAAATGGGCTGGGGGGGAAGGAAATTTAGTTGGCAAGAGGTAGGAATTAGTTTTATTGTCATGCAATGACAATATTATGGCTAGATTAAAATGGATGTACACTTTCTTGAAGCGATTCATACCTCTTAAAGACACTTTATGGTGAACTCCTTATAAATAGACGAAAAAAGATACATTGAGGCAGCATTTTGACTATACACACGACAAGCTGTGACGGTGATACGTTCAAATTGAGAGCATATCGGTTTTCAAATGTACCCGATTTACACTGTCTTGGCGACATCATCGATTTATTAATGTCAATTCTCAGATTTTGGGCAAATACGTTACTGAACTGAAAACTTATTGGATCTGCTCTTGTGAATCGAACAAAAAAACTACTTGTGAGTATATGTATTTGATTGTTTTCATATGCAAAAACATAACATATAAGACTGCCTCAGCTGCTGACTGCAAATTTAAGTCGTGTCCCGTCGTCTTCTTGATGTGTTTCCCCCAATATTTATTTAGCGTTGTTAAGCTCCCCAAGTTTTGCCACATACAATTGATGGTTTTTTTTTTTATTCATTTTCGCAAAATTTATTCTACCATACAGTTAGTTAAAAGTTCAATGCGGGAGCCTCGCTTTTGTTGCCTTATTGATAATTGGTTCAAGAACCAACCAGCCATTTCCTTTGGGCTTCTTCATTCTTGTAAGAGAAGGCTTAAATGATACTCATAACGTTTTCATTCCTCTGATGTATGTATTACCATTTGCAGAATGATTTTATATTGCTCAACATAAATAGAAATTAATGAGGCGAATTACAGTCGATTAGCATCGCTTCCGATATTATTGAGTGGGTAATTATCGAAGAAAGTATCGTGCAGCAGGCAGATCCAATAAATCGCGCGGCAAAACCCAATACTTTGTGAAAAAGATGTATTACAAGTATTTTACAACCGACCAAATCTTGTCAAATATTAGAGCAGTTTTATTATAGCTTAGAATAGATTCAGTTATTCAAACACCGCACCCAAAAATTCCGGAAAAATATTACAAATCTTTAAATGGCACATATTGCTAAACGCGTGTGTCGTTTGTATACATTTATCTCTGTCAACCGAATTTATTATTCTCTGATCCGTTAAGGATGAATGAATTTATTGAAAGGAGCCAAACTTTCGGCAAATATAAAGTTTTTCCAATACCACTATAAGTGAGAGAGAACTACATAAAAAAACAATGTTTGTTCATTTTATGGCAACAATGTATAAATCGGCCAGTAAGAGAGTTTTTCTGTTCCACACCTTTTCTTGACACGAGTCCTAGATCCCGAAATTTAAGATGCTCAATCTCTCATAAAATAGTCTTCCTTTTTGAAAGTGTATTACAAGAATTTTACAATGAAAAAAAGTTTTAATGTAAGGATGGAAAAATTGAAGAATGGTTTTCTTAAAAATCATATTTAAAATCAAACAATGGTCGTAAGTCAAAAAAAAAAAACAAAAAGAATTTTATCTTCCTAAAAAATTGTAGGAAAAATGATTTTTTTTTTTTGTTAAAGATAATGACGTCAATTACTAGATGTCTTATTATGTGAATAAGCATAAATTTTCAATCATTTAAATATTGATTAATGAACAGATGACAATGATAATGTAAAAAGATTGGACGCGATTCAATTTTCAGGTTCATGAGTCGATTATTCTTAAAATATTCAGCGAAATTTCCATTTGGTTGGCTTTCAGTTTATTATAGAAAAGGTAATTTAACATAATATTCTACCATCCTGAACTGAAGCAAACATAATTTCTGTGCACATAAAACATTTTAGCCAATATTCGACTATACTTGACGAGTCGATTAATTAAAACAGACAGATGCATTTCTTCTCCCTGCTCGTACAAATGTACAACCAACCACAAGCTTAGTTAAATAATTGCACAATCGTCCTTTGCTCCTGCACGAGAATTCCCAACCCACATTGTATGCTCCTTTGTCCGAGGAACAAGTTACAATCTATGTACTAATTTTATTCAAAACTCATACTTACAGGGACGGCATTTAAATGCAACCTCAACAAATTTAGTTACTGCCGGACACGGATCTCCGCCGAATGCCTTGGGCGATGCATGAAACTTGCAGTGTCGCTTCTTCTGACATGCTTCGACGACCGTCTGCAGCAGCGAATACTGATTTTGGATAGAAAAAGAAGATGAATTAACAGAAGGATACTTTGAATCCTATTCAGTGTGGCGAATTTTTGTGTACTACAAAGAAATGATTAAAAGTTTTTTAGACCTAGAATTGATACATGTTCATATGACCATAAACATACTCGTATGGCTAAAATAAACATTATCGTTAGCTTTGCTATTCTATGAATTAATTAATTTCAAAACCACCACGTTGTTTTATTTAATTAACCAATAAAGTTGCGATTAAAAACATTGGATGAATGAATTACATAAATTGGCCCTGGAAAAACATACGATTATAGAGCTTCGATTTAATCGAGTGAATGCACCATACTAATATTTAATTTAATGCTGTTCAATTCAAAGGAATTTAGGGTTTCGGCTGTTTTTGAAATGTTTCCGCATTTTTCTCTACACCAGGCCAACATTAAATTGCAACTAATTCGTACTCATTATTTAAAAAAAAAAAAAAAAAACAAACGCAAACATTATATTAATTATTTATCAAATTACGATAATGACAGCGCATAAATATCGCATAACAAAGTAAAACATTATTGAATTGCACGAGTTATTTCCGGTTGCATTGATAACGAGAAGCTTTTTGTTTTCGATACTGCGACACAGAAAGCTTTAGGTGTTATAAATAATCAATTAAAAAAGGTTGTTTTAAAAATGTAAATGAGCCAAAATCATGCAAAGTAAATTATTCTCAAGTTTACAATGCATGCAGCAAACTCCGCAGCCACCCAAACGAAAATTCAATTCGTTGTGGGGATGTGGTGGGTGGGTGGGCGGTGGTTGGTGGTGGATGTGCGCGATGTTTATCTCTGGGGTTAAACTTAATGGAATCGTAATTAATATGAAAACATAGAAAAAGCCGCAACACTCAACATTACTCGTCCACACAGGAATTTCAGCTGAAAATATTGAAATACCTGCAAAGCGTTCGGCCAGAAACAGCTCTCCACTGGCTTCACATCAATGTTGGTGTCACTGGGTGGCTGATGTTGATTAAAGTCACCCGTTAATGTATCCACAGTTGAGCGGGCGCAAATATTTTTATCAGCTCCACCTTAACAGGAAAGACGACAAAAGAATGTGTTATGTACATGTATGTATATAGTGAAACGCATTATATTCTGTATATAAATTGCTGAAAGTTTTGTTGAAAAATGCGCTCATTAATTATTTCAATTAAGAATAGCAAAAGTACACAAAAAGAGGGTAAAAAAAAGAAGAAGAAGAAAAATGCGGAATGAATTAAATGAAACAATTCGCAGGGCAGATGTGTTATATGTGTGAGAGAGCCTGAAATATTTCGAGCACCTGTCGTTCTCACCGCATCTCACGTGCACTGTGGGGGTGGCTAGGGGGTGGGTGGCGTGTGTGTTTGCTTCGTTACACTTTTAAATTCGAAATGTGCGGCATTCGGAAACAGACGATGACGAGAAACGCTGGAAGCTCCAACGAAGTTAATCATATTCACGCAAAAACATTATAAGTGAATGCAGAAGATTCTCATAAATTCAGTCAGCTACCTTTTTAAAACGGTATTTTTCTTTATTTTATGAATATTTACTTATTAGAAGAAAGTAGTAAAAATTACCACAAATTTTTGTTTATAGATAATTGCGATTTAAGTCGAGAAGAATTATGCCAACAAGCCCACGACCATCAAGACCATGAAGGGGTAGAGTATGTTATATACCATCGGAATTCGTCACATTTATGCAAACTTTTGAGTTACCCTTTATTACTTTAAAAAAAAATTAATCTGATTGGCACATCAGCTGTCTGTCCCATTCCATGAATGCCATTTTAAGTCAGCCACCACAGAAATAAGCTTTCATCTGAATGTATAATGGTATTTTCCGTTAATTGTAGCAAATGAGTGCTCGAACACTGGTGATGGCGCGATGGTGCGGTTGCACGGTGCAGTGTGCAATGTGCAATGTGCAATGTGCAATATGCATACCGCAGTCGTAAATCAGAAATAACGAAGGAGCCACAAACATAAGAAACGAAAGAAAATTGTCATGCTTACCTTCATTGGCGCTGCCATACTGTGCGAGTTCAATTGAAATGCTTGTGCCGCGGGGACAGCTTAATGAGACTTGTTCCTTTTCGCATCCTGCTTTTTGATACGTCCGCAATGTGCCAGACAATAGAGCTGCAAAAAAGAATGCGAGAATTAATAATACGAAGGTAAACTTAGGGTATAGAAGCTTTTTAAATTAATTGTTCGAAGAAAAAAAGAAGAAGATGAAAAAAACAGCTTTTTATAGATTTTTAGGATATAAAAACGTATGTGGGCTCATTGTGTGGTCGTGCCCTCATAAGGGCGCTAGCACGAGCATCAGTGCGACTGAAATGCGAAACAAAAATCATATAATAAACAAAGAAATTGTGAAAACCGTGGGGAATATGGCGAAACAAAGCATTAAGCATAAGGATGGCTATGTGGATGTTTATTTGTATGGATAAACAACGCGAAATGAAAAATATGAAACCTTAATGGTTTGTTTCCCCCAGTGAATGCCTTAATTTCGAATTTTTTCGGGATTGCTTTGTTTTTACATTCGACTCTACAGTTTTGCATCACAGTTTGACATATACTTAGTTGTTAACTCTTACTTCAGCAGAACTTCTCTATAAAGTGTAAAATGAATAGGCAATTCCAAGTTTCCATATACATACACAATTCGTGTTAATACATAAGAAAACGCAATTATATTGTGAAAAGAACGGCCAAGTATGTGTCAATGAAACTTTTTCGAAGCTTACATTCGGTAAGTTTTCGGGCAACAATGCAAACTTAATTTCAAGGAGTATTAAAATTCTCCAGAACTTTGCAACTTCATTTCTTCTCTGTGCAAATGACAAATGATTACAAAACATATATTTTGCGGCATGTTAAAACAAAAACAGTATTGCACTAGGTGTTTTCCACTCAAACATTTAAAAAAAAAAAAAAAAAAAAAAAAAAAAACTGAAACAGCCCTTGGTTGTTGTAAAGAAAAACGAAAATTTGAAATGAAATGCAAATCTTTGTTGAAGACAGCAAAAATTGAGAAGAAAAATGACACGTTTGACAAAATAAACATCAAGGATCGCACTTTGTTATGGTGATGTCATCAGCAAAAATTCGGAGTTTCCCAAACCGCTCATATCAAGTCGCACATATCCCTTAAACCACTTTACCCACACAGAAATCGTTGTAATAGAACCAACAGGGGAATCATTAGGAACCAACAGAAAAAAAAGGGAAAAGCCCTAGAAACACTGACTATAAATGTGTACACAACTTCTTGCTGTTGCGACACAAATCCTGTTCCGTGTACACACAGGAGCACATAGTAACATCTTACAGAACATTGAGATTCAGTTGACTTAAAGGCAATAGCTTATGGCATACAACCACATAGAGACGCCAATGATTGATGAATACAAATTGAAAGCAAATTCTTGCTGTCGATGATTTGCCGAATAAATCTCAACTGACATAATGAACGCGCATTCACATAGGAATACAGCCGGTTTTATGTATTTGGATGTCGTCCCTAAGAGACCAAGAGACGTTTACCAAAATTAAAACATCTTGGGTAATATTTAGGAATTCTGTATTCCTATTCTGCAAACCAACACATTTTAAAGGGTTCAAGGCCAAGACATTACATTCCGAAAAATCACAGCCACTTGCACTGCGGCTATCGAACAGGTAAACCAGATTTTCACATCAAATTCAAAGCTGTTTGTGAAGAAAAAAGTGTAATAAAACCAATTTGAAATGCAGACGACGTGACGTGTCGGGACGTGTCGGGACGTGTCTTACGTTCAAATCAAATGTGACCGATTTATTTTGCCACTGATTTCCAATCAAAATATCAAATGATCAAAGACTCACATTTTCGCGCTTATCCACCTCAACCCTCATCTTAAGCAGCTCATATAGACGATACAGCGTGTTTTCTTTAACATTGTTGTGTCGTACAAAAGTCGTCGTATATAAAGAAAATGATCGGATCAAAATCAAAATATTTTGCTGCAGCTGTATCGTCTGCCAGTTTCCATAAGAAACACATTTGTTGATACGATGAAATATGATCACACGTAAATTCTACACCGTCAATTTGGTGGTGGTACAGCATAAAGGCAACATCATAAGCATTGGGTAATAGTTGGAAACAGTATCAAGCTGGAAGTTTAAGGTAGATGAAGGGATGGTGAATCGTGACTTGGTGCACATGGAAGACGTACTAAAATTACCGCTGTGCCCCAACAATCTAGCTGAATACCAAAAGTTAAACATTTAAATTGGAAGAGGTATGGGACTCGTGTTTCTTGGGACTAATATCCACTGCTTTTCCAACAGATTATCAATTAAAATTTAATTACACAATTGAATGCATTAAAACAAAAGTTTTAATATTCTGTTCGCAGTTTATTCATCAACAAAATGAGAGTTTCGGGGACGGGAATGTCTGTGGGTTGTGACTGGGTGGGTGGTGGGTGGGTGGTGTGAGCAGCGACTTCTGTTTCTTTTTTTCTTTTTTAATTCGTATAATGCGAAATGTTAAATAGAAATAGCTGGCGTGTGTCGTTTCTGTTTCAGCTAGGCAGATTGTTAAGAGCATAAGACGCATCATTTACATTCATTTTGTTTGTGGAACGCTCACTTCTGGAGCGTCTTGTCGTCCCTGCAGCGGAATTCAGACTAGAACGCCACAGCTTTGCCATCACCAACTCCATACCATTTACCCAACTTGCTACAGGGCTAACAGTTCAATTTAATTTTCGACATCACCTTCTGCAGTCAGGTCTATAGAATTATGTTGACAAAATTCAAATACTTTTTTAATGCCTTGCTCTGATTCGTTCAAAACTAAGTACCTCCTGTTGACAAGCTGTTGCAGACTCAATCAGTTAATTTAAAATAATTGTTAATCTCTTAATCGGCTTCTTATCCACTCCAATTCATCTCAATCAAAATTGAGTTATACTCGTATATGTGGTATTGATGAAGGCTGTTTCTAAACGACGAATTGTGCTCAAGCGTGTGATAGAAAAAGTCTAAAGTTCTTTGCAACATAAACGTTTATTCGCTGTAGAACATAATTTATATGGTTTGGTGTTCTAAATTGTCCTGTGCAGTGTTGTTCTTGTCGTAGATTATGTATTAGTTTTTCGACAGGTGAGTAATTGCGGCCAGAAAGGGAGGGGGGGGGGGCTAAGCGCCATGGGGTGGCTATTTTAAATGAGTGTTTACTTTTGCTGTTGCACGTTTCGTAGTTTACGCATTTCCATCATAGTTTACAATGAATTATGGTCACCTTAGCAATTATGTTTGTCTTTCTTACTGGTTGGAGGAAAGTGTTTCCCTGAAAGGACTTGGTACTCAATTTGTTTGTCTTCTCGTTAGCATTAACGTTAGTTGAGGTCCTTAAAATCGGTAATTGAAAGAGTGGCGCAAAGTTTTGTCAGTCAATTCAGCATTATTACTTGTGAAAAGTGTTTTGTGGTTACTTTATGTTTTTACAATAAATCAATCAATTCTTTATGTACTGTAGGATTGTTGGAAGAAAAAAAGAGAAGTCACACGCCAATACTCTTCCCAATATCCCAAATCACTATAGCGATAAAAGTTCAAAAAATATAATTGCTGTGCGTCCATAAAGCTTGAGAACAGTAGAACTTAAAAAAGTGTGCTCTCACATAAAACAGGCCTTTCTAAATATTTTGTGAGCCCATAAACCGGAAAAAGAACTTAAATCGAAGACGACGACGACGACAACAACGACGACTAAGAAAACGACTTGCTTTCCTCCTTAATCAATTCCGCAATCAAAGGCATTTCCCAGCGAAATCGTTTAAGTTTCGCTAACGCGATGCCATAAAACAGAAAGCTAATAAACATCACATTTTCTCAATTTTCCCACAGCCTTTTTCATATATATTATATAGTTACACACATAAATACTCGTCTGTACACGTAGTGAGCTTTAATGGAACGTTTTTATTTCAGTGCAAGGAATATTCATTTCTTCAGCGGAAGATATGGATGGATTGATCATCATCGCATTACGCCATAAATTGGAAGTCGGGAGAGAATATTCACATTTTTCATTCATCACCAGAGTGCGGTCTCTGTTTCTTAAATATAAGAATTGGATTGAAATAGTCCAATATTTCGATTACTCGTCTTCTTAGAACTCAAATACACGCACACACACACACACACACACACACACAATCGCAAGCATTGATTTCGTCGATTGGCAGTCAATATTGGAAGCGGTGTTTGGTATATTTTTTGGTTGTATTCTCTTTGTTGGGGAGCTCGCTCCCATCCTCGTACGGTGGCTATATATATATATGAATATTGTACATGTGGCGCCATGTCTGTCTGAAATTGCCTGGAAAGGCTTTACCCATATTCGGGATGTGCTTCGATAAATAACATATGTGAACATAGGAGGATGTGTATATACCAGAAAATGCTTTTGCTCGCGATATCTTCTATCGATTTATTTCGGCAACAGCGAACATTCATTATTTTATGTGTAATATTCGGCTGTTTATGTATTCGTGTTCATCTTCATTATGCAAATAAGCTGCGTATATGTTTATGGCTATATATGGGAAGGATGTGTATTATCATCCTCTCCGCCTGTTTGTTATCGTTGCCTGCGCGGCGCGGCGCGGTTGAGCAGCGAGATGGGGGGCAGGACAACGCCACGCAAAGTGCGTGAAAATGATGGTCGGGTTACCTCAATCAGGTAACCAATGCCAATCTGAACTTTTAGCGAAAAGTTGGAAAACGACACTACATGATATCTGTCTAGAGCAAATGCAGAGATGCACGCAGAACACACACGAGTCACGACCAACACAATGGAAAGAAACTTTGAAGAGGCTATTGTGACGCATATGTTCTGTTCTTTATGGAACTTTGATGAAGTAGAATGTGATAAGCTATTATGTTCGGTTTTATTTAGCACACATTGTGAACAATGATCACATCCAAACAATTAGTCGTTGTGGAAACGCCAAATAGCCACAAAAATAGCGCCCAGTTAACTCGACAAAAATAGAGTTGTTTGTTCGTTTTTTAGAGGCTTCGCCACGGTTTGGCTCACTGGAAACTTATCCCCCTGGAGCTGTGGATATGGCACCAGCCAAAGAACAACATATTTTATCCAAATACGCAACCACTAAAAGTTTAGGTTCAATGGTACGGCTCAGTGATAATTCAGACCGGCAAGTAGCCGGTACTAAAATGTCCATAAAAGAATTTGTACGTAAGGCGCCTTTAAGTCGGCTTTCACGAACTTTACATGTTGGGGGCTGTAGCCTACAAGCAATAAAAGTAATAACAATTTAAGCTAAAAAGTATACATAATCTTAATGTACAAATGGTCGGTGAGCGGCATGAGAAGAAGGAAAAGTGGCACAGTCTAACTTGCACAGATTGTAAATTCAATTGTTGCTTCGTGTCGTGCATTAAATTATTGCCGTAGCATAATGTTGCATAATGTCGAAAAAGGGTTTTCACCATCTGTTTGTATGAAAGCAGCAAACAATGCATTTTAAAATGACTAAATGCTCCAACAAAAGCATTGAAAAAAGATTTAGTAGGTGCATTACGAGTTGTGACAGTTTTGCTGAATGAAATGCATGCAATGCGGCGATTCAGGCGCTTCTTTATTACCATTTTTGAGACATGTTGACTGATATACTATTAAGACGAATTTTCACACTCTCAGTCATTTTACTATTTGAAATACTCCTTAATTACAACTGAGACTAATAAGCTTTTCAACCATGATCGTCAACATCTTATGTGTTAGTCCATTAAATTTTAGTATACTGTCAAAATTGAAAAAAGTTTTCTCAAGGTGGCACACTGTTCGAGGTTTAAGTAGTTTGTTTAGAGATTGATTTGGTTAGTTGAGAAGTAAATATGCCAAACAGAAAAACCACTCAAAACGATAAAACATGTTCTAATTAATTCAAAAATTAATACTCGTAATGACTGAACAAAGTGTTTAAAAGACTGCGACAACTGCAGCCATTAGAGCATACCCTAATTGACATATACGCATTAGGCTGTCTGCCATAAACTCTATGGACCATAAAAATATTATTATTGCGAACACAAGAAAAGTTTATGTACTAAAGCACTTTATGACTTTGACCGCAAATATTTGTCCCGCAAAGGCGTCGCGTCGCGTCCGTCGCGTCGACCGAACTACACCGCGCTACTTTCCTTTAAAACATCCAATTTCACCACTCAGTCAGAAGTCCCTCTGCAATCAGCAGACTGTAGTTGGTCCTTTACCTCACCGAACTCAGGCATAGGTATCTGAGTTTATTCCCCCGCCATAATAAGAAACCATCCCTTACGCGTCGCGACGTTTTGAACTTCCAAGCTCGGGCTGGCCAGCGCAGCGTCAGATTGATAGAATTTTTTATTATTTTTGTAGCTGGTTTCAGATTACACTTTTCTACCCGAATAAAATATTTTAAAAAGACGCCGCCCGAATGTAGACTATACGTGAGAATTATCACCCTCTAAACGGGGCACCGTGCCACAATTTCTCAATAAATGTCTAGTCTGTAATATCCTTGAAAGCACAAGAGCGCACAGACGCAAAATAATGCTTTTATCATCTACTAGACATCTCCCAGTGTTATGTGAATTTAAGTGCATTCCGTAATAAAGCAAATAAAATTTAAATCTTGTTCTCGGATGCTGCATCGTCGCCTTTCACTCGAACATCTGTTCATAGGCGGCAACCGTCTCAATAATTTATCAATCTGCATTAGCTGCAGTTATTTACAGTGTACACACGTATGTTATGTCGCACCGCCACCGAAAAGACACAAGACAAGACATATTCGTCGAAACAGAAATGGCTAGGTCATAACCTTTTTCGCTAGGAGACCCTGAAACTAATTCTGTGTTTGTACGCACTTTGTGCGCGTCTTTTGTTCCGGCGTCTTCGATGAATGCACTTTCAATGCAATAATAAGTGGACTCTGTGTCAAGAATTTACGATGGTCTCTTACAACTACACTTCTAAATTGGATTCCACACTTCATTTGCTCTCAGCCAGTTCCAGCTGTTTATAGATGAAATTATCATATATATTAGGTGCAGTAAGTAAATATCATGTAACTATTGGGGGTCATGTTTCTATGTTGACTGTGCAATGTTGAGATTGGATGTGGACATGTGCTCTGTAGTATGTTAGGTAGAAGATAGGGTGGGCCAGACGCGACGCGACGTAATGTATCACTTGAAAGAAAGTATGTATGTTTCCAATCATCGCCGTGACATTTGAGGATTTGTTAAGAATATGCGATGTTCTTAGAATCATGAACTGTTGAGCATTATGAACTGTGACATATGGTTTTAATTTTAAACGCAAAGCATTCACGCAGTAATTACACATTTCTTCCTTATAACAGAGGATATTTAATAGAATGTTTGTTTGAAAAATTAATTTTTATTTATATCACTTTTTGGTAATTCAGTTTCACTTCTAGGAGCATTTGCGCGTATTTTTTTAAAAATAAAAAATAAATGTCAAAGTGAAAACGTGCAGAAAACATAAAACAATTGATAAAAAAAACCTCCTGTTTTGCATAATAATTAAATATTTCTATCAAGCAAGCCCGAAGTCTGTTAATTCATAAACCGCTTCTTGTGTGATTAATTTCAGACCAAAAACCATATGGTTGACTATTTTCATTTAATTAATTTTCTATATAACCAAGGCATTTGAAATTCATTCATTCATACATTAATATGCGCATTTTTTTTGTTGGAAAATCTACATATCTACACTGGGGTGAATCGGTTAAATCAGAGAAAAGTCAGAGATGTACAATTCCATGGAACAAAATTGATTTCAATTGTTTCGAGCACAAGATTTTCGTTTGTCTTCAAAGTTAAAGTCGAATTGGGGTTTTGGTGCCTTGAATGGCATAGAAACGAAATTCAAAATTTGGTTGGAAATTTCCCAGTAAAATTTGAATAATGAGTCACTGTTAATGTAAAAGGACTTATTTTAAATCATTTATACCGTATACTTTTTTATTCATAATGAATATTGTTTTGTGTATCCTTTTTTATATATTGTTGCCCTACAGCTATCGATTTTATTGAATTTTATTGAATCAAAATCGCGATTGCTTTCTACTTTTGAAATATTAATTTCCATTTCAAAAGTTCCTCTGTTCAACGTCAAAGTGACGCTCGACCGCAGGCCAAACAAAACAAAATTCGACTTTCATTAACAGTGTAAACTGACGGCAAAAGGAGAATTCAAAGCGCGAAACAAATGAAATCAAATTTTAAATTAAGTCAAATCAAAACGCTTCATAAGTCCACGTCCCTAATCTGGGAATCCGACTAGAGCATTCCCCTAGAGCATTGCATCGAATCGTGTCAAACTCTATGCCTTTTCAAATCACGATAGAAAACCTAATTTACTAGAAACTAATTATAGGGAATTATTGGCTGAGCTTCAGAAATATGAATTGTTCTTTACTATAGACAATTGAATATACAAACCGCGGATGTTCTCCATCAATTGTGTCACATATTCCCATGTACGCAGAATAAACTCTTTGAAGAGACTAAACGTGTGCCACGAACGCCAACTCGCTGTTAAATGACACATCAGGGAAGCCAATTTGTGAGCACACGCCAAACCAAAAGCCACACACTTCAGAAAAAGTCGCGCGCATAAAAATATTTAAAAAGAAGATGCGAATTTCAGCATAGGCAACGCATCAAACACAGCTTCCACAGAAGCGCGTCATCCATCCATTCCCCATCTATCACACAAAACAACTTATTACATCTAGATTCCTCGTATGTGTAAACTTCAATGTGTGATAAAAATAAACGTTTATATGCATATAAACGCGACGCAGTCTTTAAATAGACTGCTTTGCGGCATAAATTGTTACGAGGTGAAAAGGCCCAATCTTTGGTCGGGCATATTCTATCGTTTGCGTATGCCATTCCATGGGCTCGATTCCATAAATGCTCTTGCACGAGATGTGCACACAAAGACGTCGCATTTCACAACAACAACAAAAACTGCGAATTCTTATACAAATTTCGAGTGTTTTGCCCATCTTGTATATAGGATCAAGTACTTCAAAGCCTATCGTAAAAACTAAAACTGAAAAAAAAAACGCTTGCTACATGAATGTAAATGAGACGAAAGGATGCTGACTTTAGGAAAGGCCAAATAGCCTGAAGAACGAAAAATTAAAACATCTTCATCCCCTGGTTAAATGGTTAAAGAATGCCTCAAATTACATGTGGTGTTTGTTGTCGTTACATTATATTTAAGCAAATGTACATATGCTGCGAGTAGTTTTATTGTGGATGGCTTCTGCCATTGTGGCCGTATATCAAGTGGATCGTGATGCGGATAGAAAGCAACTCACGACTCTATGCACATGTAATGAAAAGACCAACGAGCATATACAGACTGCAAAGTGGCGAGCATATAAGTTGGTGGTTGTGTCATGTGTGACACCGCAGGGTACCTGACGCCGCGCCGCGTCGCACGTTCCTTTGGGTGGGCCGGAAACAGACGGAAACGCAGAAAGCAATAAATTTGTGTCGCTCGTTTAGTTTTTCAATAGACCATTCAAACAAGTGATTGAAGGGGAATCCAACGTAAATTACAGTGAATTTCAACCGCCAGAAGTAGGTATGAATGATTGCACAGGTCGTGAGAGTTTACCTAACTACATAACCAGGCAAGGGGTGGTTATTTGTTCGTTGCGTCGGATATTCAAATAAGTTATTATCCAATGCGGTGAAACACTGCCACCAGCGGAAAAGAACATTGAAAGCAAAATAGCCTCTGAATTACCGACTCGAAGAAACTAAACGAAAGGTATACTCGCATAAGTGTATGGGAGGGTGGATAACAATGACTATTGAGAAAGCGAAAGCAGCCGTTGAGACTGTTGAGTACTTCTCACTGGAGGAATGGTGGGGGATTGTGTGTAAGTGTTATGTCTTTTTGACTCTTGATGTTCTTCTATTTGTTTCTTGGCCTGCTCTGTTGTTGCTTTGTTAATATCCACTTCTGTTTAACCGGAACAGTATTGCTTAATCCGAGATTAGATTAGTGTTCTGGTTTGTACACTAACTGGCATGCAAAGTGCATAATAAAACAGAATTGGAGTGCATCTGTTTGTTTACTGTTTCGCTGTTGTTTATATTTTACACTCACGACTGTATACAATATAGATCTCGCGGAACGCGCGTCGTTACTACTTAAATCCTCGGCAACCGTTTAGTTGCACTATTTTTGGGCATCACAGCTATTTCATCGGTTCAAGTTTTTTACACGAATCTTGAAATTCTTGTGGCTGGCGCCCATTTGTGTCGCCATAGTCATCCTCTCACTTTACAAAGGAAAACACATTTTTACACAAAGAGTCTAATAACATTGGGTTTGTTCCTACTCGCATTTCGGGCATTTCGGTTTAATGAGGACAGAGGGATCTTTCGACATTGATGTGTATAACATAAAATATGTTTGTTGTGTATTGGACATATTGTTGTACATAGCTAAAATTAATTAAGACAACCCGTACGCAGGTCAGAGTTTGCACTGCAGCGTCACTTGATCAATTTCAACTTGGATACAAACTTCGTTATGTTTAAACACATTTAACATTGTTCATAAATCTAGGTATAAATCCAGATATAATGATCACAATGTAATATTAAAGTTAATATAGGCAAATGAAATAAATTAATGGGTCTGTGCGGCGCGGCGCGTCGCAGCGCGCTGGTTAACAAAATCAGGGTAGTTAGGATAAAACGTTGTTATACCAAATCAGAAACACTCACCCTTTGGTCTTTATGATTTGTTCTCGTTGAAATTTTGCCAATTGTGGAACATCCCCGCTTATAAATGTTAGCAACCAATTTGAATAAATGTTAAAAGGGGTGGGTGGGAGGCTGCTCTTCTCTTCGCGATTTATATTTCATAATTCTATTTCAATTATCTTTATGGGAGATGGTTAGTTGTCTTAAAACTGTCCATATTATAGTTAAAGTTAAGTATGAGTTATGAGAAATGCAACTCAAAGACACTACATCTTAAAGAAGAACATTTATTTCAATTAAAATTGACCCAACAAAAAACAATTAATTTAAGTTCCACAAACTCTTGGCACTAACAGGTCAAATTGATATGTGGAAAATTGAAGATTGTTTCATCAAAAAGTGGGAAGAACTTTTGTTTTTCAATTTAAGACGCTCATTTCGTAAAACAGCTGCTGAATGGTGATTGACGAATTCCAATTCCAGCAACGACGATTTCTGCATGCAGACGCAAGAATCTCATGCATACAAACTAATTTTAATGAACCCCATACTTTTCTTAAATTTTCATATGGTAAATTGTCTCAATTTTTCCAAGCAGTAAAATGTTTGGACAAGAAATGGAGCAATTACGTTTCGTTGCTCTTTTTCTGTTGTTACAATTTCGTTGCCTCTCGATTTCGTTGCTTCCCCCAAAAACTTGCACCAAGGCCCACCATACCGATTTTAAACGAACTGAATTAATGAGACGGCTTTTAGTCAGACCTCTTTTGGTGTGATCATTAATTTTGCCCAACATATATACACACATAAGAATATATCCATTATTCACTTGGCGTATATACAAATATGTACATGATACACTTACAATAATCTACCCGCCACGCTTTATGTGTACACTGCCGAAGCCGCTACTCAAGCCCACCCTCACTAACTACATCCACCACCCACAAACAGCCGCACAAAAACCGCCAGTCTAACTTTTCCGAAAATTTTGCACACAACTCTTTTGCTCGCTCGCTGTCGTTATTTTTCGCTTTGAAAACGCTAAAACAATTTATTTCCAAATCTGTCTAAAAATGTTTCTGAAATATTTCCAAATATAAATTAGATTTTAGCGAACCCTCTTTAAAGTTAAATGCGTGTGAATATAATATGTGGCTACATAAACAATATACATAATACGGTGTATATAATACAACATTCAATAAATGTGCAGTACCAGTACACCCTGGACGATTTCCAGCCCCTCGTGTGCCGCGCAAAGCGAAGGGATGATTTACAAAGTCGACATGACGTGACGTATTGGTGACAAATGACGACGGACCGCCTGTCATTTTGATATTATATTCCTTATTGACAAGTTTTGCATTTTGATGAAACTAATATTCTTATTCTCAATTGATAATTCATCACAATAAATACGTGAAGATGATTTTAGTGAAATGATTAATGGCAACTTTTTCTTTTTTTGCCATTTCATTCCATTGTAATTTAGTAAATTTAGTTAATTATTTACTTTTGAAATAATAAAATTCTCTTTGCAAATTTGATAAGTTGTAACTGAAAAGCTGAAGTCAAGTGGCCGAGTATCGATAATCTTTTCGTTCTACCTCTATGCAAATGTTCTTTCTTCAAATAGCATGAATGACTAAATTGAGAACATAAGAGCACAATCAAGTGCAAAAGCGGTGGCCACAAAATTAGGTTCATTCGGAGTCGTTCATGCTTTCTTGACGTCCTGCGTCAGTATTTAAGGTATTTGCATCTTTCGGTTATTTATTCGTTTGTCCTTTTCAGACTTTTTTTACAGTTGAGTTGCACACAATTTATGTAGCTCTGTGTTACCGAATATAAATTGGACAAATATCACTTGAGCGGTTTTATATCCATATAGAATATATTAAGAAGCCAGCACAAAACCATCTCATCATCCCGATTCGGCCGTATATTATTGGCTATTATCTTCCGAGTACCGAACCGTGACCATTGTTTGCAGTACAAGTTGCCTGTGCAAAGATAGCCGTTCGCCAGAGCGAACCAGAAGCATCGATTGCAGCGAATCTCCCGATAGAATACATCAAAAAGCTGTGAATGAATTGTGGGGTGACGCAGTGAAGAATAGCACGAGTCAGCGAGATGAAATAACACCCATTCACACTTTTCTATGTTTTTTTTTTTTTTTTTTTTGATAAGCAGAAGACGGGAATGGATTCCATTACAAATATGTACCTGCTTATCCAGCATCGGTTATAGGTCGATGCCTACCCGGGGGCAGTCGAGCGTTTTTGAAATGTAATGAACGAAATTGTTTTAATCATGTCAACTCAATCGAATTAGGATTTAGCCAGTGAACGGAAATCATCTAAAGGAGACATGGTAATTAGAATCAGGGACTAAACGGAATAATCTCCTTACAGCTGATCTTGATACATCATTAAATGAAATTATGGTGCCGCAAAGG
Source organism: Sylvicola fuscatus (assembly GCA_026546915.1). Classification (NCBI taxonomy): domain Eukaryota; kingdom Metazoa; phylum Arthropoda; class Insecta; order Diptera; family Anisopodidae; genus Sylvicola; species Sylvicola fuscatus. The sequence goes on from JANSTS010001446.1 coordinate 81,419, forward strand.
AAAAAAGATAAACTTTGGCTTGTGGCGAGCCAACGGTGCGACCTGATTATTTACTAAAATTAAATGTGGCCGCTGATCCTCATCTTCGCGTGCACACGTTAGCAGCGACTCTTGGCTCTGGCGTCTGTGCTGGCTGGTACATGCGTTTCATTAGTGGCACGTAATGATTTTGCTTCTGCACTTAAAAACCTTATATACAAACACTCGAAACGTTTATTCCACTTTTTACATAGGCACAAATCTCTAATGACATTATGTGGTAGCGTACATATCCATCTGGAATCTGGATGCACTGCTGCACCGGCAGGCATACATAATCACTATACTCTCTTAACCACATGCAGTCAACCAATTTGTTGTATAACGAAGGAAGGCTGCGCTTTAAATGCATTTATAACATTGTTAGGGAGAAGGGAGGCCATTAATTTGTTGGAATTAAGTGGACTTTGCATTTAATTTCCTTAAACGTACACACGTTAAGGTGTCCCTATACCTACATCGATCTACATGTATTTATCGTAAATTTACTGAAAGAAGAATGTACATGGCATTTAGTTGGGAAATTTATTGGATTAATTGTTGAATTTTTCTTGTATTTATTCTAATTATGGCAATTTCTATTTTGCAAAATTTGGACTCTTAGGAATTTTGTTTGTTTCTTGGCTGATTCATGGATTAAATTAACCAACGAGTGCACTTGGCTAATGGAGCATGTCCCAACAATTTAAGTAGGCTTTACATGAGCAAATAGCCAATCCGATTTACCATAACATGAAAGAAAAAGTTGAAGGACATGTATTTTTGCCATGCAGATAGAGTGGACGGATTTTTTATTTTTGATAAAATATTTCATGTTAAGATGCTAGTCAATTAGAGAAAGGTATGGTCGAGCTTTCTTTACTGTTCTCGTGGACGCCCTCGACTCGATATTGTTGAAATATTTTCAGGGTTTTGCTTGAATATATGAAGAATCCAGAAAAAAGTGGTCACTGAGTTCACATGTAAGACACGGTAACAAAGCGTTAATAAAAATTCAATTCTCTGCGGTCAATGTGAACAATTTAATCTGATAACACAAGAATGATTTCTACAAATGAAGACACGTACTACAAATCTCAATTTACGACCAGCAGCAAAGCAATTTCCACATTTTTACAATTTATTTCACACCCATAATTCAAATATGCACCGACAATCTACCTTCGGATCACAAAATAAATATTAGTTATAAGAAAGAAATTCTGCATTTCTGGTCCGTCGAAGCAACCCCCCGATGTGTGTACAATATGTACAATGAATATGCTGCCACAGTTCTCACTTGCTTCTGTTTTAAACTTCGGTCATCCCTTCCTCCGTATCCTGATGTCAGGTCTGACTTCCTTCTTCATTCTTTATAAAAAAAAAAAACGTTTTAGGTACTTTATGGATATAACCCACTTTGGATTTAAACTGTCTGCAACCCACGATATATTACCGCAATTTTCGTAATTGGTGCTTGACGATGGCACATGAAATTTTTATTGCGACATATTAACTCAGATAATATGAATAAATGTGGCAGGATTTAAGAGGTGCATACACGTTGCGTGTGCGTAAATCGCTGGTGTTTAATGCATTTTAAATGTGGCTGTGATTGGCATATAACATGCCTTTAATCAGTTGTTAATACTTAAAGTGATAAGGCGGCGCTAAACTGTTTTGAAACTGCCGCCAATAAAATGAGTGTTTGGGTGCTGTTTGGAGTATATCAAATCTGGAATAGCAATTTCATTGGTCTAGCAAATTATTGAATGAAATTTGGAGTGGCTGGATGCTTACAAACACTTCTTTACATTCAAATTGGTGGCGCCTTAAAATTATCTTTAATATTTTCTCATATAATAACAACTGCGATGAGTGTGCATTTTAAGTTCAGTCGCTTTTACTGAAACCCGCCCGTGGGGGTCAGTACTCTTTTTATTAAATATGTATACGACTTGAAGTACGGACTTTGGGACTATTGTCGAAAATAGACGGAAAGCCGCCGTAGGTTCAATGGCTTGTTAACATGTACATTTGAACTTATAATAACGTATGAGTTTCAGCAAATGCCGACCCTTAGCGTGATTGCAAATTAACGACTTCGTTGCACGTTTAAAGATGCTGCGAACTAAATTGGAAATATCTTATACATTTATTGAAATTTAATAAAGTTTCACGGAAGGAAGGACGCTTGTGCATTTCCGCTCTATTATCAGCATCTTGTTAATGTTTTAGTGATGTAAGTACAGGGACACTTGGTGTAACTTTCAGCACAGTTCTGTACAAGTAGACGATAATCAGCTTCATTTTAGTGGAGAATGTAAATTAGTTTAGCCATTGCTAATAGCTTAATACATAAAGGGATGTGAATTGGAAAGTTGCTTCAACATACTCGTATTGCATACACACAACTTGCATTTTGAAGTTGGTCAATAGCGTACTGGGGGGGAAAGTTTAGCCGGGAGAACAACGCCATAGAGAAAGTTTACGGAAAATCGTAAAAGAATTCGGATGAATGGAAAATGCCAACTGTTACGTAACTTATATTTAGCAATTGCACGGAAAACCCATACCTAAATATATATGTAAATATGTTTGTCATTGCGAAAATAGTGCATTTACTTCAAGTGCTGAGTTGCAATTCACTTCATTTGCATTGTGCATGTAATTTAATGGAATAAGTACATTGCAATATTTCTTTGACGCTTGTTTCTAAACTCTTTACATTACTGCAGCATGATAACACACATTTCATTGTGCACCGTTCAGGTGGAAGAAGCAATTTACGCGGAAATTGAGTGAATAGCTTCAACTTACGACGCGGATTGTCTGCAACACTTTAAATACAAGTCAAACAAAATATATATAAATATAAACACTAACCACGGAAAAGTGATTAAATTCATATATGTGAAAATGTCCTTCAATTTAAACAAGTTTAAATAAAGCCATGCAACAATAAACAAGCCGCATGCAAATCACATCAAAGCATGTTTAACTGGTGGCCCCCACGACCCGGCATGGCAGTCGGGACTCGTTGAACAACAAACACAAGAAACGGCAAATGGATTAAAAAATGATTTAAAGAATCTCCGCGCACACACGCGTGTCGCTATTGCACATGTTCAATTTGTGTACATTTACGACACATGTAAATAGTCGTATTGGCGTGAAGGGAAGCAATTGTCACACAGGCCTGGCAATAAAACGCCTCTCGCACAGCTCACTCAGTCGTCACGGCCGGGCCCACAGGACGTAGCGTGTGTCCTTGTTGCGTTTTACTTTCGATACCGCGCTAAAACAACAAAATAAATGCTTATACAGTACAAAGTCGTCGGTTTTATTACTATAAAAGCTTTTGCTTTGCCGCAACAAATTTACCGCACAATTTTCCGCTATATTTTTCGTAAGTGTGCACTCGTGTACTAGCAGCACAAAGCGATGGCAAAGGACGTATTCGTATTCGTATTCCTCAGTAATGCATCAAGTAACAAATAAATCGCGAAAAGGATAGTGATGGGTGGTTGGGGGTTGGGAGGAGATTCGAGCGTCGCGCCCCGCGAACTGGAAGTGCATATAAACATTAAACATTAATTGTTTGTGTTTGTCTTCCGAGGAACAGTGATGAAGAGTGTGCGTACATATCGAGCTTCGGGCTAATGCTCTTCAAAGGGAATATGAAATTAAAGTGAGAGGTGGGAACGTATGCAAAATGGTACATAGACTGTATGTTTGAGCTTGAGGCAGCTTTGTAGCATGTAAATGAAAATGAGAATTGCGATAGCATTCCAGAAAATTGGTACTAAGTACAACCAGCGACTCACAAAAACTATATTACCTGTGAAACAAAGTTCTAACTTGTTTGGTCAGAGTATAAGGCGAATCATAAGGAGCTATTATGATGAAATAAACATTAAACAAAATGAATCTGAGAGCAAGCAGAACCAGCTCAGCACTTTTTAACACCCCCCCCCCCCCCCCCCCAAAAAAAGGATTGTTCCTCCCCCCACCGAGGGGAGCATTGTAAAAGCACGAGTAAATATATTGATCAAAATCGTATTTTTCTTTGCCGAATCTTTTCCTAGTCTAACCTCATCAGAAGTTGTCGGTTCGGTATTTTCGATTGAAATGTTACTAAACTAACAAAGCACTTATTTATAGGATAGTCTGATAATGTTTTCCTTTAGACGGTACAATGTTTTCACGAGCTTTCGTTGCCAATGAATAAAGGATTGGTTTTTTTTTCACTTTGACCTTGATTATTTTGGCCTTTAAACATAAAGAAATGCCGAGTAAAAAATATAGGACTCGACTTCTCTAGAAATTATAATATTAAACGAGTCCTTCCGACGTTGTTTCTGTTGAAATTAATGGATCAATATCCATTGTCGATTAATTTAAAGATGAAGAAAGACATTTAGCCCCCCTCGTTTATGATTTAAATTCATCACATATACCAGTAGATGCCGCCATAATTAATGAAAGCTTTTCTTGGCGTCACGAAGGACTCCATTTGGAATATTTGCGACAGGTTAAAGCCAGATTTATCTGATAACAAGGGTTTGTAAGGCTAGTTTCATTTTTAGCATCGAAATAGGCTTGAGGAAAAATTGATTTGTAATTAACATATGAGGCCGAGAGCATCACTGGTGGCAACTATCCAAACAGCTACATGTGACCTACATATATGCTAAAATTGTTTAATTCTGTCCTACCTGCACTACAACTATCCCATACTCTACAGGTTTCTTAAAAATTCAACGATAATTCGGTTGCATTGGCAAACCAATTGGAATTAATTTAAAATGACTGTCTAGTTTAATTGATTTGTATGCAGAATCTTAAGATCGAAATTAGTGTAGTAGTATCCTGAATTTTCTATCCAGTTAAGTTATAAGTAAGAACAATGGATTATGTTTTTTTTTTGTAAACTCCCTGAGCATAGGTTAATAAATGTTCATCCGAAGAAATAAATTATATTAATTAACAGCTTACGTGGTAAAAATTGTTTCATAATTCAAAATGTTGCTCATGCGCTGCATTAATAATTGCGTTTTGTTATAACTTTTAATATACTGTTGGGCCACTCACCTAGGGGATCGACCCGGTAGACAACCTCCGGTATTACCGGTGTCGTTAGCAGTCCGATAATGAGCAGTATCCACATAAAGCAAGTGACGATGGGACGTCCCATTGTGTTTTATTTTCTAATTGTAATATTTTTTTTTATCTATTTAAAGTGTTTTGTTTTATCTACGATTAATATTATTGGCAGCTACTTGGGCAGCTGATTGTGGTGGAAGTGCGCCACATTACTAGAACACGATCTTTGTAAGTAGTTAATACAATTCGTCATTGTGTCTTAGCTTTTCATTGCGTTTTCTATTTTGATCACTATTATTGTTGTTTTATATCTTATTTTGTGGTATATTTTGTTTTTTTTTTTTTGATTTGTTTTGTTATCACCACTCTCTCACGACCAGATCACAATTCACTCAATAAGTAATAATCGTTAGATTGTATGTTATTGCTGTTCTGCAACGCTTTTATGGCATCCCATTTGTATGGATATTTTCATTGTCTCATTGTTGATATTAACATGACATGTACCACACCATAAATATGCTACAGCACAAGACGTGGTTCAACATAACAATTATGGTAGTTTTCATGCATTAAATCCTATTTAGATTAACCTAATCTCGTTTTTAGCGTTTTCTGTAGATGTTCTTTTGATTGATTTTAGTCGCCAAGTAAGGAATCCTTAAAAACAATTAAAATATTCATCAGGTTTTGGTTGTAGATTTGTGTTTTTTTTCGCGCTTTAGTGTTTTGATGTTCAATTTCAAATCAACTTAAACATTTATCGAATAATATATTCATTGGCACATAAACAACAGAAATGTAAGCTTTGAATATGTTTTATGACAATCACTGTATTCAGACTTCATAACGATTGGTTAAATGATGATATATGTTATGTGGCGGCTGAAATAGCAATAGGCATCAAAAGGTCTTGAATATAGAATTCGGCATCAATGTTTAAATCTAATCCTGTATGAATTGTCGACTTGAAGCAAGTAATTCACTTTTGTTATGCCTAAATCTTTTCTCAAAACACAGAATTTACATTACACTTTGCATATTTAATACATCAACTTGGACAATCACAACATTCCAAACGGCACACTTCTTATGCTGTCGTAGCTTTTCGCGTTTCACTGATTTGAAATTCTTCAAATTTCGCAAAATCTATTTGTTTCTATTTTTTAACCATCTTTGCCATTTGTCGTTTTATTGACTAATTATTCGTCAAATAATTACCATCGTAATTAGTTACTTGCACCACAAACACTCTGCTCTATCATTATTTGTACGCGTCCGTGTTTATCAATAGGAAAGTTCACTAGCGACTCACGTAACGATGTCAAGAAGAAGCACGACAATCTAATGACCGCACCATTAGAATCTCATCGTTTGACTGACGGGATTTGGTGAAGATTCGGAAGAGCTCGCTCCATTGCAATTCATTAGTGCCACCGCCCGCCAGCCTCGCAGAGTGCAGACGTTGCGACTCGAGAGATGAGAGCTCATTCAAATGTGTATATTTAGAAGTCAGATGGCGTCGCTCGCATTCCTGCGTCGGCGCCGCGTCGTTGTGAGAGAAAGAGAACGTTGACGCCGATTTCGAATGTATAAGGAATGGCGAGAACGACAAACTACACGTATTCTCATGAGTCCTGAATATCCTGATTCTTGAATGATTGAACGCGTCCGTTGCGTTGCTTCGCGGCCGACGAAGTGACTGCAGTTGTGAGTTTTAAGCTGCGGCCTGCGGGCAATGGCTTGCCAGTCGACAGGTCTGATCGTTCAACCGCACGCTTTGTCATGAATATTTATTCAAAACACACGACGCAACGCGACGTCGCGCCTCGCGACGCTTTCCTTAAAACGACAATGAGCATCGCGTTCGTATATTGACTACAATCCCTAGATTCCAACTCAATATCGATATTGATCCCATTCACAGTCAAAACTAATCTACTGATTAGTCGGTTGGTGGTAACAGGACGTGTTACACATCCCTAAAGTCAAAACGCGACGCTCTCCTGCAGTATGCACTCTGCACTGCAGACGCGCGAGTTTCCTCTCTTTCCTGTATACAAACTAAATTCAACAAATCAGCTGGGCTTGGTCATAGTTTCCTTTTTTATGCACAAAATATTAAAAGTCTTATGACTTTGCACTTGGCACCCGCTGTTATATAATAAAGCATTTTCGTTAGATATTTGGTGGAGTTTTGGCTCACCTAAAGCATTTATCCTGGCAGTCGCATCGCACCAAGCACTTTATCCTTTATGCATTAATAGAGCAGGAGGCCACAACTATGCTCTGAGCTCTTCTTATCTTACTCCCTTTAGTTGAAATTTACTCGAAATACCTAAGAGATATGTATAGGAATTCTAAAGATCTTTTTGTCAATATAATCCGCGGGTGTTTACACTTTTATATTGTAAGACAAAATTCTAACCATTCAACTACTAACCGAAAATAGTTAGAAAACAGGTAATAAATAATAAACATTTGTATATAAGAATCTCTCAAGACTCTGATAAGAAAGGCAACCGAAGGTTTGTTCCAATTACGCGGGTGCTAAGATATAACACATGGAAATTTGTGTACAATACGAGGCTACATTGTTTTTTAGGAGGAGTGAAATGGAATGGAACTACCAATATTATACAGTCAAAATATGTACAAAATACGTCCGCTAAGACGGGAAAAAAAACAGACGCCATCCACAGCGCAGCACTTCCCTTCCGTTGCTAAATTATTCCACTTACGTAGACGCTTCACGTTCTGAGTTCTGACTTGTGGGTACTTCGTTTTTCTGTTTATTCGGCCCTTCTAATGCCTGCTATATGTACGAATACACAGATCGTCGACGAATCATATTTATGTTGTATACGAACGGCGCTATCTTTAAGCCATCGTAACCCGCGCGAACGGGCGGCCTTATTAAAACGTAATTTTAATATCTGTTTTTTTCAACCCTAATGATCATTATTTTTTCAAGGCATTTAAGATATTAAATAAGAACCTCCCATGTCGTCGAATAAGCTGTGCATAAAATTTTGTTGATAACGCTCAAGTCATCAAGTCAAAACGGACAGTTTTCCGCCAGATTCCATGGTCATCCATTTTCATTTATTTTTTTTTCATTTTCATGTGTTAAATGGCCAATTGTGATGAGTGACGACCATCCGAAATGACATAACACCCACACCAAATAACTCTCGATTGTTGCTGCAGTACAGCGACTTTACAGCTTGTCAATGGCGGAAGAAATGCGAAGCAATACAATAGACGACCATTCTATGAAATGGCGCGCTACACATTACAAATATTTGCTCCTGGTTAGTGGATGGAAACGAGTCATTGGCAAAAATGTGTAAGAGCACCCAAAAGAAAAGAATACGCTTAGCTGAGGAATTTCAAGAACACGGAATAATGGCACAAGTGTGTGTGTGTGTATGTGCTGGGAAAGTCCTAGATGGTGAATGAGCTAGTCAATGCCCACATTTTATACCTACAAGTTTGTTGGTTGCGTGTTGGGAAAATCTCTGCAAACTCACACCGTACATTTGCAGACAGAATAGTCTTCTTCCCCAACTGATTGCCCATTTGCGAGTTGGATTTTCTGAAAGTCACATGTGCACCCACCAGCATCCTTTTTGCTGCTGCTGCTGCTGCTACTGCTGTCATTGTGTTATAGTTGTTGTAATGGTCGCTACTGTGCCGCCACCTTTTACATTTGCCCCCAACATGCTTGTGATGTGCACATGTGTTCGCTGCTCACACTGCACCCCCACCAATCCCCCATAGTGTATAGGCCGCATGGAATACTGTACAATATGTATTCCGTTTTCTTTGGAGCTGGGGCTGTTGCCCTTTTCATTTGTTAATGTCTTATAAATTTCCCTAATGTTTTTTTAGAAATCCGCAAAATTGAGGGCGGATGCAAAGTGTATAACAGTATATATACGTCGCATACATATTTGATATAACATAGAGTACATATTTTCTGAAAGGAAAACAATGCGGGTTTTTGTTGTGGTGGCGAATGTGCAAGTGAAGAAACAGTGCGAAGTTTTATTGAATGTTAGAATGCCCTTACAGTGTTTTGATAGAATTAGCCACCCACCACCCTCATGTATTATTTTTATTGACTGCTCGCTTGTACGGGCTTTTTGTCGAAAATCTTGTACAGTAATATCAGTCTTGACTTTTGCTTATGGAAAAGAGGACCCACGAAGATTGACTCGAATAAAAACGGATCAGTAGTCTTGCAAATATTATTGTTTTAGTGGTAGGCATTTATGCAAGGTTTGGACCTAACGACTCAGACCGAATCCTGATTGCCCACATAAAAAAGAGATTAAACGTCTCCCAACCAAATATGGCCCAGGGGCATCAATCGCAGTTCCGAAAAGAACTACAAATCACTCTTATGATTGCAGAAGGATGCAGTTAAATTGCATCAAATAGACTTCGTACAGGTATAGCAATTTGATCATCACACTGGCATAGTCGGCGTTTTAGTGCAGGTGTTCAGTGACTCCATCTTGGGTTTTTCCCATAAATCTCGAATAGATAATGGTTATTATTTACACCTTTATTGCACAGTTTGTCTATCGAAAGAGAATATGTCCATTACCCTCAACAATACACTTTTATAACTGCCTAGAGCTTTTCCCATTAAGCTTTATTGAATACTCATGATGGAGTAGATGTAAGCTGCTACATCCATTAGAAATAGGATTATAATGAAACATTAATCTACGGCGGATTCATAACTTCTGCAGAAGCACCAGACACTCAGACGGTCAAATAGCCACAAGAGATCGTCGCCCGGCTAGGGCGTGATGCATCATAGAAATCTGTAAACGTCAAGTGATGTGTAATGGCTGATTCCATATGAATAATTACAACTTAAAGCTTATAAGACGATGTTATAAATATATCGCCATGGCGTTAAGAACACAGCGTACGGTGCCACATCTTCAACGGCCATTAAATTTACGTTCATGCATTACCATAATCCATAAGTAAAAAATGTTTAGTAAAAGAAACGCGCGCGCTCTGTCGCATCGCGTAGTGTCGCGGCTCGACATGTCGTCACCCGACTTTCAAAGTGTATAAACGTTAAGGCGACAAGGAGAATAATTAAAATACACAGATGAATGTGCACACTTTCTTACGACATGGCGCTGGTAAACTGTAAGTGACGCTGGACACAACTAAACAATATAGAATACGTGACTGTTTCTTGGTCCCAATAGTCCTCATACTCATATGTGACTCAACACCATGCACAGCATAAAACACGCAGGTCCAACTCAACATGTGTGTTGGTAAATTACAACTTTGCTATATTAAGGAAGAGTCCTTACATAAAGTGAATCTGGAGCAGTCGCTACTTAGAAACACCAAACGATATACACATGCAATTTGCATGGACTTGGTCGGCGGTACATTGCCTTTCGGTCAAAGAGCACGTTAATTGCTTCACATGCGAGCGTATTAAGATTCTATGTACAGTGGAATGTTGAACATATGTAGGATATGTTGAAATGCAAAGACTGGAGGCAAAAATGTATTTCATATTAAGTTGCAGTAACTGAGCAAAATGTAAGTGCTAGTCAAAATGTATTTGAAACCGTGTTTTTTTAGTTTTTCATTAGAATTTTAGTATAACCGACCAATAATTTACGATTCAAAAACAATTTGCCAAATGGAAAGTTGCTTATAAATTCGACGCCTCTGGTATAACCTCTTACAATAACAATTTGATGAATACTCGTCGTAACTGATAGACTCTCGTTTTGAGCTTTGGAAGTTTGCTGAACATGCCAAAACCTAAAGTCACATTTCCAACTACATACCGCTTAAGTGCTGTACTCCACCCTTACTCTTCATATAAGCAACACACGAAAGAGGCAAAGCTCCCACATAAGATTTATATCAGAATTCTATATGTTGCAGGTGCCTATCAATCAAAGTTGTCGCGCCATTTTCCGATCTGAAACATGGGACTGACATTGGGGAACTACTGCCACATTAACCATGCCACCAACCACCATTTACAAATCACAATTCGTATTTGATACGAATATCAACTTAGCAAGTAGCTACTCTCAAGACTATGTGTAAATGTGAATTCAAATGTACACAAATAAAGATAATATTCCTTGCTAATGGTGCCAGTGAAAAGCCGCCAAAAGAAAACTCGTCGCTTAACTACATTACAATATGACATCGATTGACGCCGCGAGCCCGTAATGCTGCTATGTTATGTTACATAAACTGCAGGCTATAACTAAACGCATTTCATTATATCATTCATCACCCAGCTAGGTAAATTGAGCGTTTCCATCGTAGGGATGGCGGGAAGATGCTGCAGCACACATGCAAGCACAAGAAGCGAAGGAGCTAACGTTCCCCGGGAAAGATATTGCGTGACGACAATGCACATTTTAATAGCAATTTCTTTTAGTGAAACGCTGAGTGGTGTGCGACGCGGCACGGTGCGTTGCGTCGCGTCGGCACCTTAGATCACTTAGATGTCGTAAATCTTAATACAAAAAGGAAAGCCACAAAATCTTCATGTGTAGCTGCGCGTGATTGAGAAGGATGAGATGTACACAAATGTACAAGGTTCATTCAATGTAAATGGCGAGACGCGAAGAATGAATTAGAAGCCACAAAAACACGTGTTAAACGTAAGGAATGGCTGAAAGATTTATTCAATTCAAGAATGTTTTTTTGCTCTCTATTTCTGAAATGGTCAATTTTATGACCTTTACTTTTTTCTTATGCTTTGATTGTCAAGGTCAAAATTGAATTTTTGCGGACTAAACATCCCTGCATTTACAAAATAAAGAATATTTGAAATTCTACGATTGGTGCAGTGAAGCGTTTGTTTATCATAACACCATTTAGGATCCAGACACCCCACATGTGATTGTCAAGCACCAAATGTATCCAACAAAAAATTCGCGGATTTTTAGCTGAGAGCTTCATTTAACCATACTTTTGGAAAATAAAGATGTAAATATTACTGGTGCTACTGAAAGCCATTTGCTCAATAAGTTTTTCCATATAGTTAAAACCCTATTCTGTGTACTTTACAATTCAAAGAAAAAAACTGGTTTTAATTGGAGAACACCCTTTAAATAAAAGCTCTACGAATTTTAATTAATAATTTAAAAGCGCTTGAAAAACAACATTTGTTTTAAAAAAATTGTTAAGTCCAATTGAATTATATTTTAATTGTTAATGGAAAGGGAAGTAAATGAGCGATTGCTTGAGCTTGTAGTGGAACAATAACAAAAGAATCGGCAAACATGAAAGAAAATGGTCAAAATAAGCCCACATAATATCTAAAATTCTGCCATGAAAGAGCACATCTCGTCTGTCTATAGTCTTAGAGCATACAGAGGTCGCGTTCAATGTGAGGTTGAGAAAGTTGGGCGCTGCTGCTCAAAGCTGCGAAGGGCCAAGGAGGTTCTGCGAAGGCGGCGCGGCGGGGGCTGTGTTCAGGGCGACATATATTTATACATCTAGACAGATTCTCAGGGTTCAAGGAGCGGGAGTAAACACAAACAAAACAACGACGAATTCGTTCATTGAAACGTGCATGGCAGACACAGCGCCTAGTGTGCCTAGCTTCCAGCCTGTTTCTCATATTGTGCTGTATGTACACATATACGACCCTAATATCGGCATATGTAGATGTATTGTGTAAATAGAACATTTGGGCCACAGCCTGAACTGATTCCTATGGATTCCCGCACCATTGAATGTTTTATAATAAAGCGGGAACAATAATAATATGTGTATTGTGTGTATACTGTATGGACGATGTATTTGGTTATGTTTGTTGGTCCTTGTTACAGCCGATGAAGGAAATTACTGATTTCTATAGCGAAACCCCAAACATATGTGCAAATAGTTGTCAATAGCTTCGGTCGACATAAATGGAAAACCAGTGTGATAAAATCTAATTCAGTTTCAACGTTTTGTCTCTTGTGTCTTTTACGAAACAAGAACGTTCAAGACTTACAAAATGTTGTGTTTTATGCTGAACAATATTATGTTTTAATGAACAGAAGCTTGTCTAATTACCTTTTAAAATTTAATCCCTAGTACTTTGCAGCCACAATAATTTCATCGTTTTTCATTCAGCGAGTATGTTGATAGAGACCTAAAAAGTAATCTAACAAATTATTTCCAATTCAAGTGACACTAATGTTAAATATTTTTAATATCATGTAGCATTATCAAATATAATAAAATATATATATAAAAAACAACCCATTCGAATCTTTTTTTCATAAACAAAAGTGTCACTAACCTTTGTGAAGGGACGATGATCCAAGGCACCACTGCTGACAATCTTCACTTTAATCCTACGTCGCTCCTTGAAATTTTTCACTTCGTATTAAATCATAAAAAACTTGTATTTTTTTGTATTCTTTTTTCACATATGATTTGAAAATGCCCTTTAATCAACCAAGCACAAAACAAACAAAAAAATTTTTTTTATAAAAATCGTAAAATACCTTCTTTTTTTATTCATCTTTTTTCGGTACAATTACAATATAATTTTATAATTTAAAATTTAATTATTTAAAAAACGTAGGAAGCAATTTTTTTTTCTTTATATTCACTTTCGATCAGAAAATGCCCTTTATTCAATTACACAGCAGAAAACAACACAATTCAAATTTTTCATAAAAATCGTAGAAAACAATCTTCTTCTTTTTTTATTCAATTACGATTTTTTTTTCTGAGAAGGCACTATAATTAATTAAACGACACAAGAAAACTTTCAAATTTCTTTGATTGATTTTTTTTTGGAATCTATACCATCTTTTAACACTTAAAAACACTTTTTCCTCACTTAAAAAAAACTATTGATCATAAAAAAAAAAAAAAAATTCACTCACACAAAATAGTTTTTAATTTACTAACGACAAAATTTAAAATCAAACATTTATTTAAGATGATTTGTTTTTCTTAAACAATTATACCGCACTTTATTTATCTTGAGTCATACACAAGCGCAACAACGACAATTTACACGAATGTCAAAGTTTTCAGAGCGTAATTTCGCAACAAAAAAAGTTTAAGAAAGAGAAAGAAATTATTAAATTATGTTTCTCTCTTTCAGGCACATTAATTCAATTTAATACTAATTTTTCACCAACTAACACGACGCTGCGCTGTAGATGTTGACTTAATGCAGCCCTGCTTTTCAACATGGCGACGATTCTCGGAACCGCAGCGAAGAGACAGGC
>JANSTS010001447.1:5536-24300 GCA_026546915.1 Sylvicola fuscatus
GTATATCTAGCGGGGACACCATAAAGGAAGCTTAACTAAAAAAAATTCCCCATTTGACTTGTTGTGTGTTGGAAAACGCAAAGACGAAAATTGTATAATGTATATATTTGCTCTATCCCTGTCAATATAAGATATGTGTTTGCACTGGCATCAAGGTGCCAAGAGCCCATTGCACACACTTGTGACAACATTGCCAAAATGTTTACACACGTTATTTCACTTAAGAACTTATAGCCGCATGCAGTTCTATTTGCCTTTTGCAATGTCTGACGCGATACAAAATGTTACTCTTTATAGATGATGGCTGCTTGTCGCCCTGATAAGACTAGCAAACGGCTTAGTGTGCCGATAAAACACTATGCGAGGTTCATGTGAAAATGGAAAATAAAATATCGAGTACACAAAAACTTCTTGTTTATGGAACGTGCTGATCGGCGGATATGAAAATACTTAGTTGTTGTTTGGGACAATTTTTTATATATTTTTATTAAGATGTGACTAACATATGATAAACTAATATTAAAGTTAATTATTTCAATATTTCAGAACCGCACAAATTCCCAATGTCGGAGTCACTACCGATTACAACACCACCAAAGCGCCGAGACAACAACAACGGTCCGCGTCATCCTTCAAACATGTACAGCGGCACCATAACGACTTCGGACTCCTGTAAAACGACGCCGAATCCTACACGTCGCCTCGAGGCACACCACCATGCTTTGCTTGAAAGTGGCAGCCAGAGTGCCAAGTCATCGCCCTTGCCGCATCGTCGGCTGGACAAGCTGGAGGGTGTTATACGTGATAAGGCGTCACCTCTGTCACTGCGTCGTCGCTTAGAATCAGACGACTCCAGCTCAGCTGAACAGTCACCGTGTGCCGGACGCAAATTCAACAATCACACAAACATGTGTCGTTGCCACTGCGATCAGCAACCAAAGACAGTCGGCCAGTGCTGTCAGAATATGAATCGTCGCAATACTGACTGCCAGTGTCGAAAATGTTCTGATCAAATGAATGCACCCATCGACTCACCGATGCGACGTCGAGTTGAGTCTGATTGCAGTTGCTCGCGCAAGAGTGGATCTATTAGTGGCTCTTCGGGCTGCAGTGACAATCATGGCCAAAGGAACAATACATCTGACTGCCATCGATATAAGAAGGAGTCACAAATGATGTGTTCGCCTGCAAAAGGAACTTTAGGTGAGCCAGGTGTATTCAGTTCGCCGATACATCGCCCGTCGCATGTTGATAATTTGTCACATGCCGGCAACTTCTCAATGTACGGCAGTGGAGCCAGTCCGGCGAAAAGTGCTATTGGTGAGCCGGGTGTTTTCGCGTCGCCAGCTCGAAGTCCATGTAGTGGAGGCGCTGATAATGACTTAACCACAGAGGTGCCACACTATCCTGATCAAACCATCGTCTCCGGCTGGCTGAAATTTAGGGACAACAAACGAGTGAGTAGAATTAATTTCATTATATTTTTAAAAGCATCGCTATAAGTTGGTCAAGTCCGATTTACTGCGTTTTATATTGCTTTAAATTCCCAAAATTAGAGTTGCTAGTTTTAATAGACTCGTATACCACAACCGCACGAACCACTTCATGAGTGCATTTATACTACGAAACGAATAATGTTAGCGTGTTTAAATAGTGTCAGCTATATAGGTATCTTCATATGCATATTACGGCAATCACACAAGCTAATTAGAACTGCAATTTGCGGATGTTTCTGCATTACATATTGCATTTTCACACACATTTCCATAATTTAGAAGTTGTGACTGAAACACTACACAAAAGTTTCAATAAAAACTTGAACTTCATCAGACTTAATGTCCATTACGAGTATAGTTTGTCAACGCCTTTATTCTATTGCCTGTGTCATGAGTGATTTATTAAAACTTCTTACTTGAATAAATTGCGTTTGCTGGAATACTTTTCTCATAAAAACACACTCTTATTTGTAATACTTGCGTATTGGAAAATTCTTTTCGGATGTTAAATTAAAAACACAAAATTTGTCCGCCAATTGCCTACCACATGTTGGAGTTTTGGATATAATTGAACCGATTGATCGAATTTGTGATCGCTTCACAAATGACCAAACTCAGACAAATCTTAAATTAAACTGATAACTCAACGGATATCAAACCTGGCAGATGGCAAGTTTGCGAAAAAATTAGGATTCCTCGTCCTAAAATGTCATCTGTCTTACGTTTCCTAAAATAAATACAACATCTTATGCTCTTACTAACTTAATTCATTACAATTCGTCTATTTCTCATTCCCTTTCACAACATCATCGCTGATATATAAAATGCGTCCAACAAACCCACTTCGTAATTATTTAATTCATATTTTCACAAAACCCATCTTCCTTTTGCATCAACATCAAGATGAAGGTGACAAGCTAAAAAAGTGCAAAAAGTATTACAGATAAATAAAAACTGTCTCATTAGACAAACCCAGTCTGCTTTCTTTTTCCCTATTTTCATTCGTTTTCTTGCCATTACAGAATGGCTGACAAAGTTTTCGTATGGTCGTACCGCGCCACGCCGTTATTGTACACATAGACGTAGAAATATACCTTATACTTCAGTCGCGTGGAAAATGCGACTGAATTCACTTTTAATTGACTCAGTGAGTTTTTGTCTTGTATTATACGTTAAAGTTTATGTCAACAACTAGTTTTGTAATTAAATTATAATAAAATTGTTCTCTTAAAAGCTGTAATATATGTTTTACGTTAGTTAAATGCTGACAGCTGGAGTGGGTGGCGCGACGTTGTCAATACTGTGTACTCCCTAAGACTTAAGAACATTTTTAAGTGTGGTTTTGCTTCAATAAACTTTGGGAAAAAAGTTTTTGTTGCAATTCATTTATCATGGAAAACTTAAGTTTAGATCAAATAAATGTTGGAAGATGTAAATGATCAGACTGCAAATTCTATTGATTTTCTTCTCCTCTTATATGCTTTTTGTCAGGTTATAAAACACTTTGAAAGAAAATTCAATTTTGCCCAATTCAAGTGGTTTTGGCTTTTGTTTCTTTATATGATAAGTAATTCCGTAGCAAGAAAAACAAAACGACCTACAAATTTTTAGAACGATACTAAAACCCTTTTAATGATCTCCTTTCTATTTCCAACACGACATCAATAAGTTGTAATTAATTTAATGAAATGTGTATTCCAATCTGTCAAGAGTTGATGCCTCCAATAATAGTGATCCAATTAAAAGCAAATACCTTTAATATTTTACTGCGGCATATTAAAATCGATCAACAAATAAATTTTTTTCAGAATACGCTTACAAATTTTAATCTATCTACGTATATTTTTTCACGAAACTTTCAGTCAGAAAAGCGCCCACAATTTATTCAAAAAATTACAATTAATTCAGTTCAAGTGTGGTGGGTGGCCGGTGGGATTCAATACATTTATCATACAAATGCATCGTCTGTCTCTATTAAAATACTTGCAATGGTTTAGATTCATTCCTGCAGTACGACGAAGCCACATAATGCTGCTACAATAGTGTAGAAATTGAAAACCCATTAAAGTTTCAACTGAATGCTGTGTGATGCTGATGGTGGATGGTGGTAATGAAAGTCAAGGCAAATAATAATATATTCACAAAGTTGTGACGTGGTGAGCAGGACTCGAACCTTGTAGGTCGCTAGAAAGTTGTATTCCGAAATGTGAATTCATAGATAAATCGTTGGCGGCGGCGGATCATGCAGACGGGGCTTACGTTTTGTTTCGCTGGGTTCGAACTGAGTCCTTAGCATTTTAAATTCTCGTTTAATTGTTTCTTCTCCTCACTGCGAGTTCTGTAAATGCAGAGATTCGATTAAAACGCAAACATTCAAACGAAAAGAGAATATTAAAGATGATTAATATTCATATATACTCAAATATACTTGCATATGTTTACACTGACAGTTAGGAATAAAATGAATCATACTTACTAGACGTATATTTGTGCCATCTGTGTATATTTTTGTAGTTACAAAAACTAAATTTTCATTTAAATACATATTTCAGGATTTTTCCAGTACACTATTTGTTTAAAAAATAATAATTTCTAATAACATTTAATGTTTATTTTCTAACTATATATTCGCTGGTTCCGTGATATTAACCATTTCACTAAAATTTTGTTATATTCATCCAAAAAAATTTTTCATCCCTAAAAGTTGGTAAATATATCCAATATACACATTTATAAAAGAAAAGTTAATAATTTAATATAATCAAATATTACAGTAAAGTAAGATCAATAACTTTGTTCCAAAACATATATTAAATTTGTTTTGAAATTACCGCACTTGATATGTCTTAGAATAATTTAAAAGTGTACATTAATTAATTACTTTCTCAACTACAATTGTTTTGACAGACATTTGTCTACATTAACTATATTTCAAAAGCAATTGTGTTCATTCTAAAAAAAATTCAATGTGAAATCCAACGCGAAATCGGATGGCAGACGGTCGAGAAAAAAACTCACTAAACTGCAACACTGCACTGCAGCAAAATGCAACCCAAACACGCGACCCACTGCACCACCCAATCATGCATATAACCGTATATACACGAATTTATTCACACGACGCGACGCGGCGCGGCGCGACGAGACGCAACTAAGTATATATACAAACCCACATTTCTCAGTCCATGATTTTGCGGCAGCGCGTTCACGGGCTGGCATGCGGCAGACAGATGTATGCTGATAAAAATTAATAAAACTGCAATGAACACCATTGCACCAACCGCTCCCCCGATATGCATGCCTGCTACACACTCTTCGTGGTAGCCACCCGGATTCAATTGATCACCAATAAGTCTATAGATGATAATCTGCTTGTGGATTATGGCCAAATGCATGAGATTTTTAATCGTTTTTAATAATGTGCTTTGCTGCTTTCGTTTTTTCTGTTGACTTTTTTTGCGACTTAAAATTACTTGTCGAACGTAAAAAAGGCATTTTTAAATGGATAGTTTTAAACCATGCAAAGCAATATCCTTCAAAAATTCAGATTTATTGTACCATTTATTATTATGGTATGAATGGAATTAGGTTAAATGTATAAATTCATTGAAAATAGATTTTTCTTTGTGTGTGGTTAGTAAAATTATTCTGTCAACTGTAAAGTAAAATTATTTTAATATTCAGTTTTCAGTAAAATTTTATATCTCATCAGAAAATTATTTTAGCAATCTTTGAGACGTTATTCCTATGTTAATATGTATATGTATTACTCTACCCATCTGAATAAAATTGTTTCAAGTGTTTCCAACATCATCATTCTTGCCCTCAAGTGTAGAAAGCCCTTATGCAAAAGTTGCCATTTTATTCATGAAAGGTTACTGCGGCCGACGAATAAGCAACAAAGTTTTTGGGACACATAACTTGTATTGATTTTATATTACGAGTATGTTTCTCAAATGAGTGGAAGTTTGGTAAGCTGTGCTTTTTTCTCAAATATCTTTTTAAAACTATATACCCCGAAAATGTAATGAGTTTTTACAACATTTTAATTTAAATTCAATCAACGTTAAAAACAATCTATTACAAAATCTGTATACATTTGACCCACAACAAACTGCAACAAGGAATTCAGAAGAAATTTTGATTCCATTACTTCATTTCCTGTATAAATAAAGTGATTTAATCCTAATCGGATTATTTCCTCGATAAAAACAATTTTATTATTCCGGTTTTGGTTCAGATTGATTGTTCGCCACCTTATTTCTCCTCGTACAACAAGGGTGGATGGATTTAAGCGTGTACCTACATATACTAAACATCAAATAACCCTCGCCGTATTTTGTGCCTAATCTAATGTCGCTGTTGCTGCATAGCTAAAAGACTCAATCCTAGAAAGTTGAACTTAATTCCACGAATTTAATAAATAAATTCGCTGCAGCTCACATGTGACAATTCCCTAGCACCGATATCCACGTTTTATTGCGTTTATTGTGTCTTTTCTCGCAGCATGTGACTCCCATCGCATTGACATTGGAACCCCTCTATGCCTTTACCAGTATTCGGTATCCGTGATTGTAAAGATATGCACAACATCCAACACAAACTTTCTTAACATCGCGTATGTGGCAATGAAAGCATTAATGTATCTAAGCGTATTGAAGCAAGTTGCAAGTGCGACAGCAGAAAAAGGGCGCTCTGCTACGTTGCTGCAGGAACTGGATGCAGTAGGGCAGAGCACTGCCAATGTTTTATGGCTTATTTATCGAAATGCACGAAAACAAATTCCATATAAAACACACATACTCCCCGAACGAGAGAACGTACACATTTGTTGGGATATAATGTAATGTTCTTTTTGTGCAGCGATGAAGAAGGCTGTTTTGGGCACATAAGTGGAGTTTCATGTATGGGACTTCAACAAATAAACACGAGATTTATCTTTTTTGAGCGCATTTTTTTGTTGCAACTTTAGTTCCTTGTTCGAGCTGGGAAAAATGGGGGGGTGTAAAAGTATTTAATTAGCAAGTTTTTTAGTATGAGTTTTTTATTCTCTTATTTTAATAATCAAATCAAATTTTTGTCTAATTGCAGTGGAAAATCCGATGGGGCGTTGTTACAAAGTTATCGCCGGCAGCAGGTAAGCCTAATTTTGTTATTCTCTGTAAACACATCAGAATTATTGTGCTGTGTTAATGAGGACTTAAAATTTATGATGAATTAAATCTGTTGATTTATGAAAATCGTAAAAAAAATGATAAAAAATTTAAAATTCAAAAAAATTAAAAAGACAGAAACAAACCATCCCTTAATCAATATAAGTAAGTGGTATGTACTCATTTATGCTCAGCATTTACTTTCATCATTATCTAAATGGTGTGTACATACAGCCCACACGTGGATGATGGACTTGCTTTTATCACATATCGTAGACACGAATAATCGTGACCATGATATGTGGTGCACAGCAAAGTGTGTATTATAAATTGCATTGCGCACGATACTCATTTACATATTTATTGCGACTTAAACCCGCGGCTTACCATAACTTCAGACTTTTGTGTTTTGTGGTACATGTTCACGATTCCGCCCTTTGAAGCCCAAACCTGTAATGCACCTCATTGTGGCAGCCCCATACACTCCCCTTTAAACACGTTCGCGTTCACCTACAACAAACCACTACACTATGCACAACCGTGCACAAGTTTCATGTTATTCCGCATGCATTATGTGCATTATTTAAACGGATGCGGGAGACGTAGTTATGTTTTAAGTTTATAGATCACTTTCTGATATTACAAATTTCGAGTCGTTCCTGTCGTTTTACTAAAATTCCGCTGAAAGAACACCTCGTCTATTGAATATTATCCAGTGCTTTTCGTTTTTATGACCTTAATATTTTTTTGTGATTGGAAATTTTTTTTTCCAATATTCTAGTGTGACTGTAACTTAATGTTAAATAGATTTATTAATAATTAGAATATTTTATTTTATTGTTGTTAAAAAGAAATTAAAAGAAATCCAAATTCAAGCGACATCTAAAGAATCCACGGAACACTTCGTCAATGAACTGTAGGGCTAGAGATGCCGCATTTCTTATCGATGCCACGAATTGTGCTAGTTCTGCGACAACATTAATTCTCCATGCAACCAGGCAAGCCCTACACGTATATTTTAATAATGATTAAATATTTGCTTTTTTGGATTCATAACAAAAAAATCTTACTCTTTGGCCGCGATTTCCCACGGTCGTGGAGGATCACTTCTAATAAAATCTAAGCAGTACTGTCGACGCTGTATTAAAACGTTAACAGTTTGATTCAGTTCATTAGCCCAATCATCAAAAGAAACATCTTTTGTTCTTGCATCCTCGATAGCTTCCTGAAAAACGCGAGTTAATTATTTTATTGTAAACTTAGTCGTACATGATAATTACCTGAAGACACTCCTGATTATGTGACTGGAAAAAACTGTCTGGATCGGCTTCTAGGTCCTCGGGCAGCTGCCATTTCTGAACAGCCACAGAGCTAACGCCAGCAATTACAATGCAAACTAGTGAACACAATATCCAAGCCCTCATTGTTAATAATTTCAAGTGGCTAGGCAATTTTTTGTCACTACCTATTTATACGAACGTATGATACCGCAAATCACGTAATGTTAAGATAAGATAATTACTAAAAAAGCACAACAAGACTCTAAATTATTTAAATATCTGGTTGGAGTTGTTTGATGAATTTACGATTTTTATATGAAGCAAAAATTCACAAACATTTATGATAACGTATTTCGTGTATTGATACATTTACATTTTGGTTTTTAGTGACAATCCGAACAAAGTCTAATTTTTATCGCCATAAAATCTCGAATATTTGTTAAAAAACTGTATATTTGGATTTATGATTGATTAAAATGTTTGTCAGGTTCAAGTTTCAGTTTTAAATTAATTTTCAGTTAAATAGGAAGTTAGTTTCCTGATTTATAATTTAAATCGTATTTTCTAATTTTTTTTCGTACTTCCATCGTAATATGGATTTTAACAATAATTCTTACAATAATGTAAAAGCTATTTCCTCAGTTGATGATTGATATTTTAATGATCGTTTAGTCGAATATATAAATCCTAAAATGTAAAACAACACAACTAAAACTACATGGTATTAGTTAGCTATTAATTAGTTATATTGTAAATGCCTTCAGTTCTAAAAATAGATTAGGCTGAAAATCGAATATGGTTAACCAAATTATCAGATTGATAAACCTAAAGTTTTCGTGACAAGCGGCAGGTAATCTTTATATTAGAACTCAAATTATCATTTTTTATTACTTGGTATGCATAATTTAGAAAAAAATAATCTCGTTTTAAAATAAATTTACCATTTTCTAACGATTATTTTTGAATATATGTATTTAAATTTGCCATTCTAAGTTCGTCATATGAAGACGGTTATTTTGTTTATTAACATTTCTAAACAAAATTCTTTCGTTTACAAGGTATAAGGCTAAATATGTGGAGACAATAGTCGACCCCGAAATCTCCGGGCCATTATTTGGTATAACTTTTAAGAAAAACTATATTGGTAATATTAAAATTGTGTATCTATATATTGCAAAATGTTTTTTCATTTTTTATTTTATAATGCTTATCGAGCGAATGCAACAAATACTCAAAGCCGTATAATAATTTGATGAAAAAGTTTGCATATCAATAAAAAAGCTCTCATATTTTTTCAATAAAATTCCCATTATATGAAATACAGGAGTATATAAACATTTTACAAGCTATTACGACAGTTTGTGAATCCAAAAATGACGGCATCAATGAATTTCTGAGCTAATTCCACCGAATCGCGCATTTGACTTAAGAAACGGGTAAGCTCAGCAACTGCGCTGACGCGCCATCCAACTAGACAAGCCCTATAAAATAAAATTATTTTTATATTTATTCTCCGATTCTGTTTGACGAATCACTCACTCTGATGCAGCAATTTCCCATGGGCGTGGAGGATCACTAAGCATATCTAAACAAGTCTCACGACGGTGGACTAAAGTTGTGACTGTGATAGCCAGTTGAGTAGCCCATTCAACAAACGCGATGTCAATTTTGCTGGCTACTTCTATAGCTTCCTAAATGATATAAAAAAAACTGTTTTTAACTCGTTCTTAATATAAATAAGAATGCCATAAACTTACAAGCAAGCATTCAAGATTTTCCTGGGTCAGCCAGTCGTCCGGGTTCTCAGCTAAATCTGGTGGCAAAATGCTGTCATCTCTATTCTGCACTGTACCAGCAGTAATGCCGACAACGGCTAAGCAAGCAATCACAAATGCTGACAGAACTTTCATTGTTGAGCACTAAACGTAAATTGTGTGTTTTAATCTGCGAAACCTCTATTTATATTCAAACGGACTGCCTTCGCTCTGAGATAACACTATCATGACCACATCATCCCAAAGATAAGAGCTCCAAGAAATTAGTACTTAAAACTATGTAAATTTCAGGTGATTTGGTTCCAATCAATTATAGCGACACAACGAATCATTTTTTTTTTTGTTTAAATCATTCTGGAATGGTTCATATAAAACTCGGTTTTTCTTTTTACAATACGTATAGTGTAAAAAAATTTAATCAAAATCTGTCAAGAAAACAAGCTCACTACTGATTATGAAATACAATTTGGTTTTATTGTAATATATACAAATATTCTACATTGTATTATGACAGTTAGTAAATCCGACAATTAGAGCATCAATGAATTTCTGTGCCAATTCCACAGATTCACGCATGGAAGATAAGAAACGGGTAAGCTCAGCAATCGCGCTGATGCGCCATCCAACCATGCAAGCCCTGTAAAATTTTGTTTTTATTCAGTGTACACATATTCTTTTTGACAAGTCTGGTCACTCACTCTGATGCAGCAATTTCCCATGGGCGTGGTGGATCACCTAGCATATCTAAACAAGCCTGACGACGATGCACTAAATTAATGACAGTCAAAGCCAATTGGGTAGCCCAGTCAATAAAGGATATATCAATTTTGCTAGCCACGTCAATAGCTGCCTGAAATAAAAATTGAAAAATGAAGAAAATTACTGTTTTTTTAGCTCATGCCATAGACTTACAAGCAAGCATTCAAGATTTTCCTCGGATAGCCAGTCCTCAACGTCCTCAATTAAGTCTGGTGGAAAAATGCTGTCATCTCTGCTCTGCACTGATCCAGCAGAAATGCCAACAACGGCCACACAAGCAATTACAAACGCTAACAGAAATTTCATTTTTAAATGATAATCTTGAAATATGCATCTGCAACCGGCGACGCTTTCTATTTATATTCATCTTTTAATTCAGATAACTCATAACAACATCATCTTACAGATAACAGCTTTCAAATATTTACACTCAATTAAAAATACTTAAGCGATGTTGATAGGCAATCAGTTGTTTATTATTTTAGTATGTTCAGGTAGAACTGTCACCTTACTCTTGCTTAATTACACTCTAAATTTGCACGTGTTACCTGCACCTGTTAAACACCTGTTATCAATCATTTTGAAAAATTAGATTAATCTGGTTGAACTAAATTTAGACTGTAGGTATACAGTAATTTGAAATTCATTCTATTCACGTATTCGTATAGGTGTCTTTGAAATTAATCATTCACATATATATGAAGAGCAGAAATCAAGCAGTCGTCAGGTGTTCATTCCCAAAGATATATATACATTAAGGGCGAAATCGTTGTTTAACTTATGATATCAAGTAGCGGCATTCCACACATTCATACCGACCACCGTGTCAAGTATGCCAGATGTTCACTTAATTATTTTTCTTGAAAGTGGAATGATGTAAAATAAAAATACACCATCTTTAAAGTTCATGTATGGATTAATAACTCAAAAGTGGTTATTTTTGTTTTATTTATTACAAATTTATAAATAAAATTAAAACTTGAAACTGATCAAAAGTAGCTCTTTCACATTTCTGATTTTAGTTTTGTTAAATGTATTTCGACTGAAAGCTCCCCCATAATAATTTATTTAAAACCCAACGTCTATGCACCTATTTTAAATCTATTTACTAAAAAAGTGTAGCTTCTCATACGTTACCGATATAAAAAAAGCAAAAATTTCCATTACTGACAGTAGGTCGAAACGCCACGTATTGTGTGATACCAAAATTTCAGATGTCCTCTAATCCTTAACCGCAATAAAAACACGAGTTTAATCTTAATAAATTGTTATATAACGGCACGCACACTGCACAGGGAAAGCAGTCGCTAAAAGAAATTGCAATAAACGTGATCTAGCATTTTCTTTGAATACCATTTTTTCATCATCACTCTGCTTTGCTTTCTCATTTATTCATTATTTAGGTATCCACTGTCTCTTCTGGCGTATATTATAATATTTAAATCGCAAGGGGAAGGAGCAAAAAGTCTTTAGAATAACAATAACAATAAAGGGCATTTGTGAATAGAAACCAATGTTAAAAATATGCACCCCCAACTTACGCTTAAGATTATTACTATTATTATCACAGAATTCATCCCTTGGTGAATATGCTGTTGCCCATTATGCCTCACCATCGCCCTTTGAAAACGTTGCTCTTCTTCAATTGGAAAACAAATATACGTTTTTTTTTGTGGTAAGAACTTGATTCCTAAGCGTCGCGTCGGTCGCTTCGCGTCGCGTCGATTTCAATAAAAGCACTTATTTTTAACTCAATCTTGTATATTATACCAATAGATTCAAGTTAAAGTAATTCCTTATTTTAATAAGAAACTATTGTTTTTTTATCACTCCCTCATATTTTTCCAATGTAAGATGTCTTCCTTATCGTGGATGGGTTTCGACCCATATATACTACTAATGTAACTGATTCAAAGATGCTAAAATTAAAAATCGTCTTGTCATTCTTTAATAACGCATTGCATTTTTTTCACCCCGCCTATTATGCAACCATCTGATCTTAGAATGAAACTTCAAATTACATTCTTTTAGTGCGATATGGAAGGGGTCATTGCTCAACATGATGAACCCATCTGGGTTTGTACATTTAAAATGTATGAAGTTTTTCAGTCCAATGGTGATGTGATGTTGATAGACGAATTTTCCTCGCCGTGGAAAACGCTATATGAAAGAGGGAATAGGGACGAATATTTGAAGTAAATATTGGAAAATTCTTAAGTGCAGTGCGGGAATGGTTATGAATTCCGGTTGTCGCTATCTGCGTTGGAAAGAATAAAATCTTCCTTATATTCTTTCAGTCTGCCTGACTACTTTTTCTAGGACTCTTATTCTAGTAATATAGTAATATTTATGACTAATTGATATTTGAATTTAATTGATTAATATTAAGATTATCATTAGAAATCATGATGGCTTTTATTTGTTGTTTCATTAAACAATTCCCATCATCGTTTGTGATTATTAATATTTAAAGACCAGATGTGGCCTTCTCCTCGCTATGTCATATCGTGCTGCAACGAGAAAATGGGCGAAAAGCGGGTGCCCAGTTTTTCAAGTCGCATACGAAATTCGAGCGCATTAGGAGTCCTTAGAATTAGTGTACGGAAATGTTGCTGATTTTCAACTCAGCGCTCAGTGTTCAACGAACAATATTCGTAAATGGTGGGTGGGATTTGCTGATATTCTCCCTCTAAATAATTATTCACCTTTTTTAAGCATACCACCGATGACTGACAAAAAATTTTAATTACAAAAGTACATATACTCGTGTTAGTAAAAATAAATGAAATTGCAATGCACCCTCTTAATCTCAAAACTAATGCCGATGGATTGAGACCGTGCGGGTCTTTGCCCCTTTGCGTCGACGCCGCGCCGCGCAGCTCCGAGAGGCTCCGCACCCTCGAAATATTTCCGCAACTGTGTGTAGCTATTTTCCTATTTGTATCTGTTTGACATGTTGTTTTAAATTCCGAGGGTTCCGAGGGAAAATGCAAATTTTCTTATATGCATATAAAAATGACATAATAGCTAGATGCAACGCACTGTTATGTATTGCCTTCGACTCCCCGTTGCTATTCCTTCGTAAACTCTTAAAGATTTTGTTGTGCGATGCTACCCTTCATAAATTTGAATTTAGTACACATTTTTTGACGTTTTAACCTCCTTGTATAATCCATTCATGCAATCACACTTTATATGAAATGCATTTATCCCGCTATCTTCTCCCTAGCTGTTATTCAAATAAATTTATTCCAATAGAACAAAGCTCATAAGCAAACAAATACTTAACCAATAAATAACATGTTTTAATTGTTTCGAATTCAAAACATTATTGCGGTAGCAGCGATTCCAGCACGTGTGCGTAAATCGTTTGCGTTACTCCCTCCTCGGTACCCAATATAAAGTACGTTTCTCGAAAATGAGTATTAATGGTATTAAATTGGATGGCAATAATTGTCCTTAATGGCTTTTGTGTGTTACAACACTTTCAACATGAAAACCTCCAACCACTGCCTTTGTATCGCCAAGACACAAAAGTCATCTTTACACGTATGTACCGTTATTTAATTTGTCTTAGGCTTACATTTAGTTGGCCAATAGTTGGAAGAAGCAGCAAAACTTCCAAATTCCTGCTAGACTCGTGCTTGAACAATATAATATTATATGATTCAAACTTTATTCGAGCTTATGTGCTAGTATGTGCATCATAAAGCCTACACCCCCTTCTTATTTTAAACACATTTAGACGATCAGGCATCATACACATCCCCTTACCAGCCCAGATCAAGGGGAGTTTCTGGATTTAATGAAAAGCAAAACCATCTGTGTGCATCTATTTTTGTTCACATGTATATTTCTGTTTCCTTGTTTGTTTTTTTCTGGTTGTTCTCATACATATATTGTCACACTTTTATGTTCTAAGATGTAGTTGTATTGTATGAATTAGTTGATTTGGCCAGTTCGTTACTCACCGGGTGCTTCTGATTTGTCATAAATCAGAGAGTAATATTCACTTCTGGCTTATGAAGAATTCGTTTTATGAAGAATATTTATTTTTTTTATGATTAATAATACTTACTTATTCGCAATTATACTTATCGATTATCAGAAATAAATCGTATTTTTGTAATACATACATTTTAAAAGTATTCTTTACGATTTTATTTGATATTTATGAATGTTTCTGTTGATCAGAATTTAAGGTATTTTAAAACCTTTTTTTTTGTTTTAAAATTTGTAAAACAACATCAATTCTTAGTTGTTTAAAAATATATTCAATTTTGCTATAGCTTCAAGAAAGTTCATATTAAATAAATTATTCATCTTCTTTCATCATCCTTTGTGAAACACCAATAAAGCTCATATACGCTTAATGCTAGAATGTTCAGTATTTTCCAGGTCATTTGATATTTATTTCCACTAGTGGACTTGTGTAATTGGAACATATTGTTTCTTTCTGCATATTATTTTTGGATCAAATGTGATGCAACGAAATTATCTTTTCCTTTCTTCTATCGCTCAATTAGTATTTAAATTTTGACCAATTTAGGAATATGCCACTACATTCTGTAGTGCAAGATGGCACAAAAATGTATGCATGATTAAATTATGAAACTGGGAGAACATAAAGAGCTATTTTATTACAAATATTTACGGGGAATATAATGTAATTGCATGGATAATAATAAGCTTCTCCGTTGGATGCGCTTTTTAAATGGAAATATTCAATATACTATTAATACAAAGAATAGAGATCAAAAGAAATTTTCCAAATCGTTGATACGCTGAAGCCAATTAAGCGAAGAGATGAAATAAATGACGCAAAGCTAAGCACATCAAACGGTTGAGGAAAACTTATTTTGATGTGACTGCAATATAAATGACGAGTATAGGATTTAAATTTAAATAAAATCTATATTTTGATGATTAATGAATTTCCATTAACGTAACCCAGAACAAATGATCAATTTAATTGTTGTTACCACTGTAATAAAAATGGCTTAATAATGTTTAGATTTATCAAACAAAATCCCTTTTTTAAATTGCACATTGTTAACGGGCGTATTACAATTTTCACAATTCTGATATTTGCATTATATGCGTCTATATATATTTCCCACCGCCTGGCGCTGACAAATTCTTTACATATTCTTTTTGTTTAACACACGCATCACACATCACAAATCATATGTGAGTGCAATTTGAATGAAAAAATCTTGTTATTATCCGCACCCTCTCAAAAGAAATGCTTCTATATATAAAAGCTCGATCTAGCGATACACGCCTTCGATGTCATCATTTTTGATTTTATTGCTCCCCATGAGAGAATTTAAACGTCATTTTTGCGTCTTGCCAATATAACATTTGTTGTTGCTTTCCTTCCAAGTGAGTTTATTCATCCTCCTCGCCCCTCCCACACTTCAAGACATGAAAGCGAAAAGAATCGGCAGCTTGCCATCGCAAAGACCCCGAAACGCCGTATAGCATGCATATGGAAATACACGCCTGATTGTATACTCGTGCACACAATAACGTTAATACTCAAAGTTGGAACACAATAACAGCGAATAATCGACTTTAACAATACGGCAGACGGAGAAGGCCGACACTGTCGGATAACGTGTTGCGACAGATTGTGAGAAATTGGATTCATGTCGATCTTCGTTCGCTGAATCGTTCAAAATCGGTTTCATGTACATGCCGCCATAATGCCGTCTGACTTGACTTGTGTAGTAAACGAGCGTTTTCTTGCGGCAGCTATCAATTTGCTTTCCCACTTGATCGTTTTATTTGATTTTGTAAATAGTTGAGGCAAATTGCGGAAAATCATTACGGATTCTAGCTGGTGGCTGCAGTGAAATGCGACGCTTTGAACAATTTATTGGGTAGCGCCGAATACAGAAGCACATTACACCTAATGAATATGTGCTTTGACAGCGCGATTGTCTGATGACTTACTTCAGAAATTCATGTTGCCCCCCTGGAAGTTCACATTACTTGGAGCACTTAAATGTTTACATTCAATCAAGTGCATAGATTAAGGGGGTAAAGTGTTCCTTGGCCGATTATGGTAATATATGTAAATAAAACATAGGATTGTATTCCTGTGAATGCCGAGACAATCTTATCGTATGTTTAGTGGTGGTCAGCTTTTGTTAATGTTCGTCATCTTGGCCATGCGTTTTATTGTGACGCTGAGCCTATCTGCATGTCAGTTTTGCTGTCTAATTTAACTCGTTTCTATCAGATTTAGATTTTATGAGTAGCAATGCAACACGCCAATTACGCACTTTGTAATTGGTACATGAAAAGAAACATGATTGCAATTGGTTTCAGAAATATTGTTTTAAAGTAGATAAAAAAATGGATTTCTCGCCTTACCCAGCAGAACGATTGTTTTTTTTTTTTATTAAAAGAGAAAAACGGTATGCGGCAGTATAACAATTCCTTCAAGATAAAAAAACCCTGTCGCATGTTTTTTTTTATAAATAAAATCATGTACGCTTTCAATTTTGTTTGAAGGGTAGATTAATCGTCGACACGATGTTAACGCTATGTTCATTAAATATATCGCTTTCAACAAGGCATAAGGTAAAGATTAGCACATGAAAAACAATGCCCGCCAGCTACATGCCAATGAACTTCCTGGTAAACATCTAGTATCACTCAAACCAAGTCTATTTCTCTATTACCACCCCTACTCGCCCATTACACTACAATCCTCTACAGACAGCGCTCAGCTTACTTGTGCGCTTCGACACAATTGCTTTTGGCTTTTAACACGTTACCGGTTGTACACGCGCATCGCATCGAGGTATATTAAGGAGAATGTCGATTAAGATAAGAAGATTTACAACAAGTGAAATGAATTTTTAAAAAAATCCACAATAGTAATAAATCTTCCATCAAAAAATAATGATATTAAAAGTACGTTAGTAGGAAAAAATCAACGAAATGTGTCTATATTTTATTATTCCTCAATCGTAAATGTGCACACACATGTTGACGTCGAAGCTCGTCAATCTATGGACTAGGCGTGCCAATTCGGTGATGTCATTGTAACCGTTTGTGTTTGCACGTACTCCTCTCAACGGCATACCAGAGAGCGCTTTTTCATCACCACAGAAAATTGCATGGAGATGACACTTTTCCGTAGCATTTCCTTCCGCTTTGTTACTCTGTGTTTTTTCAGTACTCAATCCAAAGCACTTTCTTTGTTGCGTTCCCGAACGTTGCCAGCGCGTCCTGCCAGACATCTTGTGCATAATATTATGAGCACGAGGAGGTTAACATGTTACATATACATATATTCTTTTCAAATTCGCGCGTCGGGCTCATACTTCCCCTCAGCATTTTCTCCTCCTGTCGCATCTTAACGTATTTCTCTCGTACATACTTTTCTGCACGATTTCTAATTTCATGCAAAGAGGAAATGGAAAATAAATAAATAAAACAAAAGTCATTTGCATATAAATATGAACATCCTGATGTGTAATATCGCCCTTTTTATTCATATTTTGACACACTTCGGCATATGTGAGCAAATAATCGTGTGTATACTGTATAGGCACTTATTTGTAATTCTATGTTTATTTTGTGTAGTTTTATAGAGATACCTTTTTCATAAATTATAACAATTTGGAATGATTTATTTATATGGCTGCTTACATTTACATTTAAATCAGACGGATGTCAAAATCCTGCGAGAAAAATTATAGAAAATAGACATTTTTTTGGAGAAATTGGGTTGGAACATTTAATTGTTGTTGTGTTTCACCCATTTTTTATTTATATATTTTTTAAATTTTATGTCTTAAAAACTAAAATTTCATAGATTTATTAATTTTTTGATATCTGATTAACGTTCCTCGTTAAACTTTTCACATATATTTAAGTTTCTAGTCCTCCAAATAAAATTTATCTTTTACTTACAAAGTTACAAATGTTGTAAAATTATCCGAATATATACAGAGGGTGAATATAATTTTACAGCATAAAGTGAAATTGTAAAAATGAAACTTTTTTCATTTCCTATATCTACAAGACTTTAACACATGTTTTCTTTAAAGTTCAGAATATTTTTAAATCGCTTCACCACGTCATTTAAAAAACTTGTAGCAATGCCTCATCCGGCTTTTATGTCAGGTGTGAGTTATGAGGCGATGTGGTGACTCTAAATAATGTTATCACATTATAAAGGAAACGATATCCTTAAAGTAGGCAATTTTTGGGTTTTTATTAGATTTCATGCTAACATGCCAATATTTCTAGTGAACGTGAAACTGATAATTTTACTTCATT
>JANSTS010001458.1:0-31758 GCA_026546915.1 Sylvicola fuscatus
AAAACAATAACAAATTTTAATAATGAAATGAGCATATGATTTTGTATGAAGAAAGACTGACACACATACAAAGACGTTGTTGGGGGGTGGCTGGGGGTGGCTTTAATGAATGTGAAAACAATCGCGCTTGTTTTTTGACGGTGGTGGTGGAGTGGATGTGGACTCCCCTGGAGCATACAAGTTTGCTGCGTCTAGCGTGGCGGGTGACATCTAATGAAGTCTGTATAAATGGCTAGCAGAAAGTGGTCATCTTAATTGATTTAATGAACTTACAGCGGATATTAAATGGGTCGAGGGGTTTTATGTTTAGCTAAATTTGTTTTAAAGCCAACATGTTGCTAATTTTTAGGAAAAGTTTTAATGCAAATTATTGTTTATATATGAAATTAAATAGAATATCTGCTGAGTTGCTTTAAAAATGTTAATTCTATTTAAACTGACGAATATTCCTCTTACAAAAACCATGCGTTGTTTCGAAATTGGCAATTTTCTTTAAATTGAGCAAATCAAATTGAAATCCTTAGAAATTCATTGTCTTTAAGTATAAAAGCAAGAAATCTATTTGTTAATGCTCTTCCTTGGCATTCCCCGAAAATTCCCATTCGTGTAAGGTTTGATTGCAACACAATCACCATCTCCTATCAAGTAGAAGCATCTTCCCACAAATAGCTTAGAAGCTGATAGAAGCACCACAAAAATTTGCTTACGTGTTCTAAGTAATATAATTAATGTTATTTGCCTTCGCGATTGTATACAAGCGACCCAACTGATGTTCTCTGATTTCTCTATCATCTCAATGGCATGGAAGCAGCAGCGACAGCCACACATCAAATCATTTCGACGTCAATTTATCTCAATGGTATCACTTTTCCTTCTCCTGACAAGGCAAAGCATCGCATTATACAAATTCGAATCACGCATTTTTCCCCCACTGGCCCCCTCCGCCCATCACCATGAAGGTTCGCCCCAAAATCAGAACGATATAATATGTAAAACATCGTGGCGTATCAATACGAGCAGCTATGGCATCTTGAATTCCACCTCTTCCAGACAACCAGCTAATCTATGCTGGTGTATCAGATGGAGTGATGTTTGTGGGCGTTCAACTCATTACATTAGTATTTTCATACTGCCTTGTCTTAACAGCCAAATAAATTAAAAGAAATCTACCACCAATTTGCCCGTTCTAACTTCCATTCTTTCTAACATTAATATTTTCTATGTTGTATTTGATTTTGGCGTTCGTGTCTCATTTTGTAAACACAATTAGGATAAGACGAGACGAAGGCGCTGCAGAAGAAAGACGACGCTTGAAAGAGGAACATTCTTTCAAAGCTGAAATAATGAGAGGGTGTCAATATAAATCTGATAAGAAAGTCTCTGACTTTTTTTTTTCTTCTGCCAACTGCCGGTGTATGAACATCGCGGTGAGAGGCGAACTATCATTAATCATTGCTGTACGAGCATGTATGGCCGCAGTGTATTACCCGACATAACACTCATTTTATACGTAGCCCTCCCCTTTCTTCAACGTACTGAATTTCGTGTTATGATTATCTGGCCATACAGCCGGATTGACGTTCTACTGGCCTCCCATAATATCTAGATAGGTAAATGTATATGATTGAAGATAGTAATTAGTGAAAGAATGGTTTCTCATCTGGCTCAGTGGACGAGCACACTGGAACAAGTTCAAAATGTTAAATCGTTGTGCTTTCAAAAGTTCTATCTACATGCATGAAATTTCTGTACCTTCCATTCACAAGATTGTTGCAGATGGAAAAAAAGTTCGTCTTGAGCTGTATGGGCGCATCGACAATCTCTTAGAACGATGGATGGGCGCTGAGGGGATGACTGAGGGCGTGGGCAGCGTGTGATCTGTTAATTTAGTGTCGCTTTTTAAGTTTGACTCCATCTATTAGAGCGAGGCCGCCGCATCAAATTACTTTCTTGATTTTGTACACATTAATTATCGATTCTCCATGCCCCCACTCCACTCCACATGTGTGCATCGTTTGGGACGTGTTAAATGCCACACATGGACGATAAATAGAAGGATTTTTCCACACAGAAATCCGATTCGCAATTCAACGTAATTACTGTGAACAAGAGAACCATAGGTGCGAGGATGTTGCATGATGCTCATGTCCATTACGGTGCCGGGTGAACTGGAAAAGTTAGTCTATTAAATTGTACAACGTGTCATCAGTCGCCAGTCATGTAAGCAATTCCAATTGAACATATTATATTGTGGCACAATGAAATTTTATTGAAATAGTACCCATTGCAGCTCGATGCCTGGCTACGTGGTGTGAGCACTAAGATGTCCCAACGACGACAACTTTATTTATTGTATATTGAATGTCAAGTAAAATGCATTTACTCGTACACACAGTTGTACGTTTGATCGGTGGTTATTGCACTGCAAATTAATTACATTACGTAGGGACATGCAAGTGCATCTTCACGAGATTGTGTGTGCGTGAACACGATGCAATTGCATTCCACTGTGATATGTTGCATGGATCAATATGCAATTTATTCCGACTTCAGTTGCTGTTTGCGCTCTCAAAAGGGTTGCAATTGAACATACACATGCAAGTGCATTGCATTCACCATCTGCGTGTATGTGCATATGTAATGCATTCATTTTAATATGCATATTGATGACTGATGGATGGATGTGTGTTTCAGTCATGTATTCGTTGATCAAATGTGCATTAATTGTCGTCATTGTTGTGTCAATAAGGTAGAATTGGTGATGGGGAATTATTGAATTACAGAGCTTCTGAAATGCAACAATTTTTCTGTTATTTTTATAAAAAAATTGAGGTCATTTTTTACAGTGAATTTTCGCTTTAATTTATACCGTTTTGCTGATAGTTTTTTGCGATTTAAATTTTGATGCACAGTTTTATGTTTGATTGTGTGTTATGCTGCAAAATTATATAACAATGGTTTTTTATTAAGAAAAATCAGTATTTTACAATTTTTTAAACAATTATTTTAAATATTTGTAGCCTTAAAATTGAAAAGTAATTCTAGTTAAAATAAGAATTTAAATTGTCTGATAATATGTTTTTGATAGGAATTAAATTAATATTTTATGTTTGGATTATATCATGTAAGTGGTTAATTTAAAAAAAAATGTATGTTCAACACTTCTATCATTATCAAGCTGTGAATGTATTTAATTTGGATCAATCATACTATTTTTCTGCTTTGCAGTCTAATCTTTCTTCCAATTTCAGACTCTGGAATATATTTATCAATAGTTCTTGTAAATCAAATAACCATTTATTTACACCCCCACTAAAAATTCGAATATTACACAATTCGGTAATAATCTATATAGCTACCACATAATCCAAGTCATGACTTCCATATCAAACGGAATTAAACGATTCCCAAGCAGTAATGTGAACATATGGCTGAGTCCTCTGCTCGAACCTCTACAATCTACATATGTACTATACTATATATCCAAAGTCATAATGAATTTAATTACAAACCATCACATCACACCCATCTTGACAACGTGCGCTTCTCACAAACTTCTCTACTCACCATTTGACGGGTTCAGAAAGAACGTAAATAGGTATACCCATATATACTTACATCATTTGACCGACGTGCCCCACTATCATGCAATTTGCCTAACAAATTAAACATTTTATTAGATCAATCAATCAAGTGTCAGCGCTGCGAAGAATATACTTAAATAATACGAATAATTCCAGGTGTTCAACCTATATCTCCAGAGCGCGGGGCCATCGCGCGTATGTGTGCATTTCTCGTTCGTGTGCGATATCAAAAGTCGAAATATATCTATGCGTGTTACTTCGGATTAATCAGACATCAGCCCTGAAATCCCTTATTTGATAGAGTAGACGAGATAAGACAACGTAACGGACTGGTGTGGGCGGAAAACATCTTCGGCCGCGCCATTCGCATTTCATGTGTTTTCCATGCAATCGCATCACCCATAATTGGCCAATATTAGGCGGCTTAATTATGCTCAATCAATTAAGTTTAAGTCGTTGCTACACATTTATGTAGCGCTCGCGGGTCAAATTGGGGCAGGGTCTGCATTGACACTTCCCCAATGCACCAGTCCAACCACCGAGTTTTCAAAGAGGGGGGGGTATAATTGAATAATTTACAGACAATTTAAACGTTTTTGTTTCAGACATGAGCGACTTGTTCGAGTCGTATTGACGCCGCAGTTTCCAGTGGGAACAGGGCGAGCAAAGCAAATTAAATTAATTCATCTAGAAAATGGGTTGGAATTGATGTGTGCCGGAAATTACAAACATACACATATTATGTTCAATTTAAATATTTGCATGATATGAAACATCGTCTTCTGTGGAGCGAAAACAGTTAACTTCATAATGCAAATTTGATAATGTAATCTTCGCTGACTGTAACATATATGTAGGGCGACATCACGGCGCGGAGAAGATTCCAACTTGGCATATGTATTTGTTTGGCTCGGGTTGGAGATTGTTTATTAAGTTTGATATCATAACCCTTTGAAATTATGTAGAGGATATGAAAGATTGAGTTGAATTTAAAACAATCAGTCATTTGGTTTTTATTATGAATTTATGAGTAGTTAAGATGAGCTTATAAACAAACATTATATAACATAGCTGTTAATAGTAACAGCTAACGCAAAACAAAAGTCAACCGATTGACATGAAATAAATAGAATAAGCGGACGGACGAACTGACGGACGAACATACATTTTATCCAGACCCCTTTTTTGAGATAGGGGTGTCTCAAAACATATTATTTCATTTTCAGAAATTTTTGTCAAAAAAGTCGAATTGCAAGATTATTACGCTTTTTGCAAAACCAAGGTGGGTATAGAGTATTTATATGAGATTAAAAAGTAGTCAGAATGAAAAAAAAATCCTTCTAGTATTTTTTGCTCGGGAAACTGCATCGCTGTTGCGATTCTTCATTCCATGCAGTTAAAAAAAATGTTAATGATTCAAAAATGTTGATGCATTTAAATGCACTTTCAATTCATTTTCTTCACAAGAACTGCAAAAAATGCATAAAATGAATAAAAGTCCAATTCACAATTTCAACAAAAAACAATGTAATGCTTTATTTTAATAGCTAACTGCCACACGCTAAACGAAATTAACAGAAACGTCCTTCTTCAATGGGTATAAGATATTGAACACTGTTGTTGATCTATGATTTGTTCATATACAAATTCGCTCCCCTAGATGATGAAATACTTCACATTTATAAATGCAGAAGCTTAAGCTGCCATCGAAGTTTATCCATTTAATAAAGGAAAAAAAATTGACATTAAATAACATAAAATAATGTTTCCAGGAACTCAACACGCACATACCTTTAAACTCAAAAGATTTTCCGTCCTAATAGAAATTTATGCTCTGTTTCATTGCATTTATTGAACTATTGATTAATTGACTTTTGTTCGTCTGCCCCGCAACTCCCTCTGCTACTTCAAAAAAAAAACTTTATCAAAACCACTCAGAATCAATGCAGGTTTTCGAGGAAAAAAATGTAATATAACCACCCCGATCCGCGCGCGTAAGACCTGCGTGCAATAAGGTGCGTGATTGCGTGCCAAGAACCAGTTTCTCATCTCACTTCATCGCAGAGTGCATTTGCAATCGTATTGACAGTTTATTGATCAATGTAATTTCAATTAGGTTTCCTATAAAGTATAATGTATGCCGGCGCATGGACTGCATCAGGTAACCGCGAGTATATGATTTCCAAAGCGATTCAAAATAAATTAAATTGCGCTTCCTACTTGGCGTGCACGTTCTAATGGACTCGACTTTACGCTTAAAGTGTGTTTTTGAAGCGCGGCACTGCGACACGATCGCGGCATATGCGATTCGTCTTACGTGTGAGTCAGTAAATCGATGTCGCGCGGCAGATTGTAAAGGCGCGATTTTGTGTGCTGATGACACACGCCGCAAGGCGCACCTGAGAGTCTCAGCGCATGATAATAATAATTAAAAATGTACCCATTCGACGCTCTTTCCGTGCATTAAGATTTAAGAGTGAGTTATTTTGGGCGAGGTGTGAATCAGCCGCGTAAATTTGCTTCGTTCAAATGTTGGTCATCGATATGAGTTCAGGTATTTGTTTATAACATTAGATTTGTACATGTCGTTCACCTAAGCGCGAACTGTACGAACAATAAATAATAAAATGATGTAATCGATTCGTTTTATGGCCAAAAATGCGTAAAAGAAGTCTAATTTTTCAATACGTTTTTCTATGGGACACGGTAGACGTGAAACACAATAGAATGTGCCGTTTAAAAAAAATTAGAATGAAAAAGAGTTGCAGCAATGGTCTTAAGTCGACGAATGAAATCTTAAGAAAACACACGCACCCACGCATGGCCGCACACATTGGTCAGTGGATGAATGCGACTCTCGAGACATAATATACGCCGGCATCGAGATAGGAAAAGAATTCAATCGGTCACCGTTGACTGGTCTTTTGTTACACTCTTATCTAGACACATTAACGACAAACATAAAAAACAAATTTGGATCTTTTTCAAAAACCAAATGCAAATTCGAGTGAATATAAAAGAAAGTCGCCTCTAATGGGGATGGCGAGTGTTCGATTGCGAGCCAACAAATGGCACCGTCTGCTGCCACTCCATGGGATTGGTAAGTCGATGTTGTCATTGGTAAATTGATTTAGGTGGTAAATTCCAAGTTTACAGATTGTTAAATGGAAAAAATTACTTGTATGGATGTTTTGGTCATGTTTTTCTCGCTTCCAATTAAGACATTTGTTGCAGCTTACAAGATTTGTGTTAATGATAAATAAAACCGTTGTAATGATAGTTTATGTTATAGTTATATGGCGCTTTAATCGCTTAGCCTTTATTTAAAATAAAGATTGATGCTAAAAGCTACAAATACATTAGTCACTTTGCTTGGTTATACCCTGTTTTGAATTATTGAGAGAAATCAAATAAAGCTATAAATTCTTTGTTTTTATCTTAAGAAGTGTATTTAAAGTAACACTAAATATCAGAATGGTGTCGAATTGTACATTAATTTTAATTGACGATATGAATACTTTATAGCTGTTTTGGTAGAATGTTGAAAGGTGATTCTAAACTATAAATTAAATAGTCACCTTTTTATAAATGTTATTTTGCATTGGTAATTACAATTAGCATTTTCAACATTTAATAGGTATCATAAAACAGGAAATGTTAGTAATGTTAATTTCTCACTTATTGAGGTGTAAATTACTGTTTTATGTTATGTGAAATGAACTTTCACCGATAGTTTATGGGAATATTGCCAATTAATTTTAATGGATTATAAAAATTCTTAAACATTATACAAGTTTATTTTATACTAATTTGCTGGTAATTAGATTAAGT
The DNA here is from genome assembly GCA_026546915.1 of Sylvicola fuscatus. Classification (NCBI taxonomy): domain Eukaryota; kingdom Metazoa; phylum Arthropoda; class Insecta; order Diptera; family Anisopodidae; genus Sylvicola; species Sylvicola fuscatus. The sequence goes on from JANSTS010001458.1 coordinate 7,416, forward strand.
TTGATCTCATTCGAAAAATAATCTTTTATTGGGTAAACTAACTTTTTGTATATTAAAATGCACTTTTGTTATTGCGTTTTATATTGATTGTCTCTTGTAAGTTCGCATTAGAAAGACGCTGCGTGATATTTATATAGAGAAACATATACATAATGATAATTTAAAATCATAATTTCTATTAAAATCTATTCGCGCGCATCTTCATTAGCACAAAGTCTCGATAATTAATCAAAACAAAATTGTCTTGCCGGAAAGTTGTGATGGCAAAACACAATGTAGCATAATTTCTATGCGAAACTAATGAGAACCGCTTTTTCCGTCTCATACATTATAATGAAATGGAAGAGAGATAATTATTGAAAAGAGAAACTTTTTCGGTAAGCAAAGAAGTTGTCTTTCGCCCAAGAAGAACGCGCATCTTGCTGGCAAAACGACGTGCTCACTATTTACGCGTTCACGGGTAAAGTTTTTTACGGAAATCGAAGAAAATTTAAGAGGATTTGTTGAGAAAGAAGTGGGCGAGTGAGACAGAGTAAAAAATTACTAAGTACTTAATGCATTTATGTTAATCGCCATCTTATTCTCATTAAGAAGTTTTCCACACAGCATCGACAGTGATAGGGACTTAAAAATGCTGGGCATTAGTTGATGCAAGGATGCCTCACTCCTCATTATGAGAGGATTGTCACAGAGACGTTGTAAAAGCAAAAAACTCAAGTCGAAAGGAAGAAAATACTGAGAACTTCAAACATAACAATAGAACTACACAAATCTTAATCCAATAAAAGAGAAAAGAGAATTCGGTCAGGTGCATTTTCTGACCCATTTCTCTAAATCGACGTGTTTGATGGACACATTTTACCCACGCACCATCGGCCTTGGCCAACACATCAAATATCACTCAAGAAAACCTATTATTATTATTTAATTTCCTCTCAAACACTCCGACGTATGGACGTTGTTGTTAGTGTGAATGGCACTTTTTTTTAAGTCCTAATGTGGGACAGGAAACTCGCTATAACGCACCCTGCAAAGGGCGCGCAAATCTAACTAGAAAGAGGAAGAAGCGCTTGTACAGAGGAGACGCTGTTGGCGTTGGCCTAGAAAACACAACGAAAGTGCCCACGTATGTTTGCTTAGGCTGTTTGATTGCGGCTTTTTCGTTTGTGAAGACGCAGCGGCGGCGCTTCAATTTCATTTTAATATGTTTTCTTTACTTATCAATGAAATTAAACTGTAAACAAAACGAACATGGACCCAAAATGCATAGGCTCTGCGGACCCATTAACATGCAGCTCGACGAGCTAGATTTTTTCAACAATTCTCCATATAATGTTCAGCTAGCAGGTCTGTTTTGTGTGTCTAGGCTGTTGGCATAAATATTGACGAACATGATTTTGTGCTTTGGCCGAACATATAGTTATGCTGTGTGAAACTGCCTGAGATTTGTTGGGCAAACATGGCGCCTTAATCTTTAAGCTATCAAGAAATTTTAATAAATTGAGTCATTCCGGCGCAAATGTGTGCGGCTTTGGTTGACGGGAAACCTGCCATAGATTAAGTGGCGCTTTGATATCAGATAAAGACTAGCGGCAAAGGAAGAGGAATTGAGCAAATGGCACACCCCAACAATGATTTTATTATGGCGCTATGCAATAAATAATAAACGCTTTATTTGAACAGCGTGGCGGTTTCTTGTCATTTCCGGCGGTAGGACTTTGCTAGAAAATGTTCTCAAGGTTCTTTTTTTCTTTTGATCTTTACCGAGTAATTATTGAACAAAAGATTCCAGTTGAAGGACTTTATTAATTAATTTACCAATAAGGATTGAGACGCTTTATGAATTTTAGATTGACCTCAACCGTTTTATATACCAGGATAAATAACGACTTGTTTCAGAAACTCTATGTTTAATATTCAGAAGAAAAAAATCCTTCGTTGCCAATAATCCTTTTTTTTTACAAAAATATAATTACTGATATAGCTGTCCTGCTGGTACGACGGTTACATTTCTAAACCGATAAGCGGATAACTCCTCACCCGATGCCCAAAGACAAAAACATAAAAATCCTTATACATTTTGCAATTAACTTCAACCCAGACATGTCTTAGTTACTTGTCTGGCCATACAAGTTTGAATATACTCTCATTACAAATTATATGCGAAGGAGACAAAAATGCGTCGCACAAAAGCAATAGGATTAATATGGAAACAAAAGGAGGTTTTTCCAGTTCGTCGTGTGTTGTCCTTAAGATGACACGGCGACAACTATTGAGTAAAGACACTGAAAACAAACATAGCACGCAATGATGTCACCTGTCAATACACACAAATCCTACTGGAGGTCTCCAGGAAATTCCACGGAAAATGAAATGTTCACAAAATGTAGAAAGGATTATATTAAGTCAAAACATTAATACCCCTTTTCTTGAGTACAAATGTACACAAAATGTAAAGCTCATTAATGCGTCTTTAAGTCAAAAACCGTATTCACCGATGAAGACGGTCGATGTAGAGATCTTAAGGGATAAGATGTTGTGCATATACTTTCAGCGGCATGAAGATAAATTTGAATTAGGTTTCTTTATCTACATATGAGTGATGAAAATGAAGGAATTCGTGCAGCCTTGAGACTAAACTATTTAATTTAATTAATTTTAACTTGAATATAATGAAATGGCGATTTCTAGTCGATTTCACGCGACATGGGATGCATCCAGGGCCAGCAGCTGAACACGTCATTTCATTGCACAATAAACACTTGGATTTAGTGCAACTGACGCTGCCGACACAATGCACTTCGTTTTAATTTTAGAAAATTTTTATTATAACATAAATTAATTCATGCAAATCGAATTTGGGGATTTTACTATAATATAGTGAATGAAGCAAGCAGACAATGGCGGAAGAGTAGAAGCATCGGCCGGCTATTGTGTCTTCCCTGTTCGACATGTAAGCCCCACTGAGTATCATGGCCGCACAATCCAAATGCCGACAAATGTATACCAAATCATTAATGTAATATGTGTCCATTGTTAGAGTAAATTTGCCACGCTCGCATTATTAGTTTGTTTAGACGGCCGACTTACAGCTGAAGGCTTCAACATAAAATTGACCACACATAAAATGACCAACATATATAGAGAGTGGAGACCTGATCGAGGTGAGATTCACTAGGCCAGTTTCACTACTTAGAAAACAATGGAAGATTATTTTCTACTTTGCACATACGGTCGTTTAGCGCATGTACATTGTGTCCAGGGATGAAGGATTAAGCCTTGCTGAGTAGGTATAGATAGCATGGGACGCTGTAAGTTCTAATTGTCTATCGAAACAAAGAGACCTCATAATGTGGCTGCACTGTTTACTGGAAAGTGTCGTCCAACAACAAGATCAAAGTCAGGCCACGGGTAAAGGATTCCCTTTGAGATGCAACGCATTTTACGTAAGGCTCCAGCCATGATGGATGTTGCGAGAAATTACTTTCAATCAATTTCCATGGATTTCAGTAGCATATTTATGGATTTCACTTCTTTTCCAGTTATCCTCGCTCGTCTGATAAATTTTGTAGCCGTTGTCCTTTTGAGACGTTTTAAGGAAGGATGACATCCTATAAGCGAGAATCCTGTTGTTTTGTTTACGGAATATAATCCTGCGCGCCTTCTATTCACCTAATTTGTGTTCGCCTGTCACTTAATCTGACCTGCAACATCCGTGAAAAATGTGATGTACGATTTATGTTGTACAAATTGTGTTTTATGTACACAAATCGTCCCATGATCAGTCATTATAAACATAGAATAGGAAGAGGCATAAGATTACAATGAGAATGAGAATCCAATAGATAAAGTTGATCTCGTTTTGTTGCCCTCATTTAGATGGTTATACCCTTTTGGGGTGTATCATTACGAATGCACCTTTAGCAGGTTTAAGAAATTTAGATTTCTTTATGATTGAGCTCTATTCTTTCTTTTGAGGGATTATTTTCCATACCCCATCATTATACGTCAGTTTTTGGATATTGATGTTCTAATCCTCGTAATATATAACTTTCGGGTATTGATTCAACGCATCTGAGTTTGTATTATGCTGAATTTTATGTTGCTGCGTGTAATGAGATCATAGACGTTGGTATATAATTTTGGGGATAAAAATGCTAAAAATATGGGAATTAGTAAGATTTTACAAGCGAAAGAGTTGGGGAGTTTTAACTGTGCGCTTTGCTTATAGGTAACCAAGCAGCTGTCAATTATGTTTGAATAGGAAACTGCTGTCTTGGAAGCAGTTATCTAATTATGGAGTTTAGAATTAACCGTGAAAGAACGTTTTGCTGCAATTATTAATGACTTGTTAAAAGCGGATTGTATTCTGGGCACAGGAAGTTCCTTGTTTGGGGCATTATTAATGATTGCCAATGAATGCTGTCGTTTGGTTTGCTTAGAATGTAATGATAATTGGAGATAGATCCCTGTTCAAAAAAAGGGTTTTGAATTGTAGCTGTAGGACCTTATGGGACTAAAACAAATTGATTCTTGAAATTAACTTGGTCCTTTTAGAAGTATCAATAAGAAGTGTTCAAAAAAATCTACAATTTTAAGAAATGAGAAAAGGCAAATCGGTTTGGAATTTTTTATTTTTTGGGAATGGTACATTGACTTCATCCAATATAACATTATCTTTAAACAATAAACATATTCGACTTCTAACCCAAGCCAGTAGATGACTAGTTACTTACCCTCAGGTTATAGATCAACATTCTTCAATTACAACAACATTAAACTCTAAAGATTTCTTATCTCTTCGATCCAAACAAGAATCTCATAAAATATTAATTCAGCACAGCATTTTTGCCCACACTCAATCCGGCCAACCTTCAAACATTGTGCAGCACCGTTGCAATGCGCGCATCCGTTGATCCACGTCACTTTATCCCAATAAATGATCTAATGTGGATGCGTCAGTCAGCGATCATGTTCCAGGAAACATTGGTATTATGCATTGTACAAGACGCTTTTAGAAGAACAAAACTATTTGTACCCCACTTGAGCGCTGCGTCTTCGTTTATATCCACAATAACGGAACACTATCAACCGTATGTATCTCTTCCCATGTGTGTCTGGTTTCCACTTTTGTTGTGACATCTTATCTTTGACAAAAGTCGCATGTGTACACGTTAGTGGAGGACACAAAAACGAATCTAACATGTAATAAACGAATTCGTTGCTTGACAGGCAGCGATTAGATCATATAAAGAACGCATAATTTACCTGAAGCGCTTCATTTACTCGTTATAACAGCTAAAGATAGTAACATGAAGCCACTCTATAAAGTGTTGGCGTTCCATTCGAGGCACATTAACGTTTGTATGCTCACAAACAATAATCTCTGCCAAAATATTATGAGAAGCAGTGCACGCCCTCATTGATCTGCAGCGCCACAATTTATACCTAGATAATCCCAAACTCGAATTCCTATATTTGGCTGCATATACTTGATATTAAAAGAAACAAAACACTCATCTTCCTGTGTTCTCACAAATGTCCCTTGGCATGTTTACCATTGTCCTGATGTACATTGTACAATTCCAATCCATCGCCCCAAGAGAATTGAATTATATCTGACGCTCTGTGCCACAACCTCCCATGCCGTTTTAGTTGGTAAATTGCAGGTAAACGCATCTTACTTAAACGCTCGTTAATATCTGCTGTATGGAATACACGTCGGCATAGTTATGAATGTCTTCCCAATCAATTTAATCGCAAATGAACTCGCTTCGAATCTTCACAACACTAATCCCCGGCCCTCATACTGAATTGTGCATTGAAGATCATGAGAATCGATACATACGCTTCGACTACTATTAGTTGGCGTTTGCATTGCACCGTTCGATCTACAGTCATAAATAAAAAATTGATACTGATTGTTTGTCGTTGGCTTATGGACTTCTTTTTCAACAAGACAATATAAACAGATATTGTGTCTTATATATGCCTGGTACGCACGCACACCCACATCAATCATTGGCATTAATCAATCTCGCGTTAAACGCGCAGAATGGAGGCAAATCAAAATAAAATTAATCAATAATTGTCACTTTAGAATAGGATAAGTTGAATGTAGAATTCCGGAAAGTCTTGTATGTCCCCTCTTGTGTTCCAACTTGGAGCTGGTGTTCGGCTTCCACATCTTTGCAGGGCCATGCGCGTCTGTGGTCGTCCGTGTACGTCGAGGAGAAGGAATTCTTAAGCAAACTCAAACACTGGCCCTATGTGTAATCAATTATACTTTCTGATACAGTAGTCGTGATTATAATCGATTTACTATTTCTTCATACACATTTTTTCCCCATTTAATCCACCATTCGCTTCATTCCTCCATCCGTTGACTTTATATTCAATAATCATAATAATAATATATATAAGTGAGTTAGTTAAAAGAATACACAACTGAAAGCGTTCCGAATGATGATCGTGAGGAATAATAATATTTTGGTGGTTGAATGGACACGCAGACAAACATATTGAGACGCTGTGCTGCTGAGAAAAAGTAAAAAGTGAGGGGCAATCAAAGAATTCACATCCAAAAGAATGTGATGGGGATTTATTGTTGCACGCTTCCGTTTGACTGTAACGAATTCCACGGTTGTGTTGGCCGTCCCACCATACACATTTCTCTATATGCGTGGAGAAATTGAAATTCGATCAATTGGGGAAATCAATCAATCTTATCATTAGATGGTCATCTATCAAAATCCTTCATCGTCAGAGTCGAAATTGTGAATGTGGAGTAGTCCAGGTCGGGAATCAATCAAATTGCTCGCGAATATATGGCGATGCATTCTTCTTATCCGCTGTGTGTGTAAGTCTTTTATTTGTGATGCAGTATCGCGATAAAACTTGTAATTGAGCTGCTGCTGCACCTTATTTTTGCTTGCTCCGCTGTTAAGGTTTCTTTTAAGCTAAAGATTGTCGATGTAGTTTTACTGACATTAACAAAATGTATCGATAACAGAATTTATTTAGACATCTGTAAATACATTGTATTTCTATACGACAAAATAGAAAGTTAATATCACATTTGTAGATAACTGGATTGGCTTAACAGGAATTTGGCTTCTTAAAGATGTCTGAGTCTTGATTTTATTGTTGCAAATTTATATATCATCTCGATAGTGGGTAACATCTTCGCTTATTTCCAAAAAATTCTTCTTTCAAAATTTTCTGCTCATCTCAGGTGACTCAATTTCTTTAAAAAAATATCTTATCTCAAGACCACAGGAATCCAACGACACTTAGCCATCGTCTTCCATAAACGATCGATCTAATCAGCCCCACAAAAAATTTATATTGACCAACCGTGTGGCAACAAATCAATCACATCCAGCTGAATATGTTTACCTGTATGGCCCTAAGTCAGTTACGCACAATTACAGGTTTAAGTAGAATAAAAATTATAATCTTCCAGTAAATAACCACGGGCCGCATCAAAATCCCTCTATATTGCCAACACATAAGCCTAACCATAATCTGTGGAGCGATAAATTTGTACATCGAAAGTCTGCACAGCTCGCACTCGCGAAAAGTAAATTGTCTCGAATTACCATCGCCGGTTGATACCGCAGAATTTTGGGTGGCGTATTTAAAATGTATCTCAAAGCATTTAAGCCGCACCGTGCGCACATACTTAATGCAAATTATTAAGGAATTGTTATCGCCCAGTTATTGTATCCGTAGCCGGCTGGCTCTGTTATTCAGGTCCAGTAAAAAGGAAATCAATCATCCCAAGTGCGCTTGGATGCTGCCCGATAAATATCAAAATTACTGCCAAATTGCGGTTATGTTCGCCTCGTACTTGCCGCCAATCGGAAATTCGTTAGTCAAGCGCGCTGCTCAAGTGCACATAATAATGATAATAATGTGAGTAATAATAGGAATAAGAATATCGAAAAATAAAATTGATATTACCGATAAGTATCCTATTAAATTTTGAAGCAGACAACCATTTAACCCGTTCGCAATGGGGTCGCATCTGTATTTGTATGCCGCATGTAATTCGTGTCTGCGCTTCAATTCACGAGCACAAAAGCACCCATCTTCGACGATGTACTGCTGAAAGCCACCCAACAAATAAACCATCCCCACTCTCACAAGTTCATGTTCTTGGAATTGGCTTCATTCGGTTCTATTATCGGAATCGGCCGATGCGGCAATATAGTTGGGGATGCTATTGCGGAAGAAATCTTTGGCTGAGTTATATTTATTCAATATATTTCATTCACATATCTGTGAAAGTAAAGGACCGACACTGAAAAATAACATTTCCACAAGAGGCAGAGGTGGCCGTGTCCCCCAGAGCAAACAGACGACAACGATATCGTCGGGGTTGGGTTTGATGCAAGTATAGAAGAAAATAAAGTAGAAATGGTCCACTCAGCGAAAGGATTATAGAGAATTTATTATTCAAAATGCTTCTTCAATTTTTTTTTCTTTTCGCCATCCGGTCGGTGGTGGGGGGCCGAGGCGAATATAGGGCAATGGATATGTGTGAACGGAAGCGTATCGGAATACTAGAGATTTGTCATATTATTGACACATTTTGATATTAATCAGACCAATTCAATCCAAATTCAATGCGTGTTTGTGAGTCAGCTTCTATAAATTATTATGTATGGGGAAGATGTAATCAGAGCCAGAATGTTCAATTTCCACTTAATGTGTTCATGAAAATAAATCTAGTCTCCCATTTGGGGGTTATAATATAAACACAATTTTCCAGCAATTTCCATTTTGGGGATTAAATTGACAATAAAGTTCATGTTGGGATGGGTTGTAGTTCAACATCATTTTAGCATATTTTTAGTGGCGGATTAACAAATAATCGGTTTCTGGGTGGATTTTATTATGGCATTAATATTAATTTACCCTTATTTTTGTTGCGGTAGGATGAACAATAATTTTATGTTTTCACTCATGAGAGATGAATCGAAAGTAGACGCTTTTGAGATTCCTGTTAAACGTATCAACAACAATTCCGTCACTAAAGAAAATACTACTTTTACTAAAGAAATAAGTGAGTAAGTATTCAATCCACTTACAGCGTAACAAACAGCTTTTGATTTTCGTTGCATTGATTCTTCGATTGAGGAGTTCAGTGATTATATAAATGCTGACAGGATGCAATTTTCAATTGCTCGCTCCGTTGACTCACTTGACTAGGTGTTAACTAAACTTCTAATTACAGACATTTCCGTTGAAATTTAGGCTATTCACATTTTCAACCCCTAAAGGGTTAACATTCAAACAAATTACAGACATCAAACGCCAACAAATCATCGTCATCCCGAAGCGCAACAACTTTCGATATCTCACAATCTGCATATTCAACTATGTTGTCTGTTGCTGCACAAACTTGTAAATTCATAATGTGAACGCCACATGTCTCTCCTTAAGTTATGCTGCGGCTAGTTAGCTCGACACGAGAGTGTATACATACATCCGCGAGTACCTAAGGTGCTTAACTTAAATTATAGTCATTGCGTCAAGCAAGAGTTTGGTGTGAAAAAATTGCGCACACCATAAGTACGTGTACGTGTCTTTAGCACTCGCAGAACAGCAAAATGTTGTGTCGATATTGCAATTTGGAGCAAATGCACAAGTCGCCCATTGCACATTGCACATTGCACTGGCCGCCCCTAGCTCTGATAATTACATCCGCGCGCGCATACAAAAGTGCGATCGCCGCAGTCACAGGCTGCAGCCGGTATCTGCGCGCGCACGCTACTTAACTCGCTGATGCATAAATGCGCAATTGTTGTGTGCCACAGCAAATCATAGTCTTATGTGTGATTATTTCGCAAGAATTCGAGGTTTATAACGAGATCACTTGCATTGAAAAGCGCACTGCCCGCAGCTTTTATGTATTTATACGCATTTTTAATATTTATGTGAACACATACTTAGGCCGCAACATTGCGCAACAATGAAGAAACTGGCTGTGCCTTAATGCTGATTGTTGACTGATGCATGCACGCATAAGAAACGCCAGCTCTGCGGTGCTTAGTTTGGCTTCTGACTTGACGTTTTTAATTGTTATTAAGTGGCAGTTTTAGCTGCAGCGACCGCATCGATGTATAGTTTGCGGTTTGTCACGCCGATTCATTCGTGGCTATTTTTTTTTTTAGGGCTGCAAATTGATGCATTTGCTGTGCACGCGCCTAAGTAATCAATACTGCAGTTTATGTTTGTGTATACGCGATTTTCGCACTTAATTAATCAATTCACGCCACTGCATTTACTTACGCGGTGGCAGCCGCGTACAATGCACTGTGATTGTGGTGCAGCACGCACTCACAAGCGGTGCAGCCAGTCAGTCGTCATTCATTAATGCACATCATGCACGAAAATATTATTGGTATATGGCCGTTAGTAATTGGGATAATGCAGGGAAGTGAGTAAAGTATTGCCTGGACTGTGGGTTTTGTGAATATTGAATAATATGGCCAATCAACTGGAAATACTCTAGTCACTGCACAAATCAGCACATCATGTACAGGGTGGGTTTGACATTCTTAAACGAACTTTTTTTTGAAGTTGTTAGTTTAATGGTTTGATATTGTTTAACAAAATAATTAAAGAATTTACAAACGCAAACAAAAAATGACAAGATGGTAATTCTCGCGTTTTTCACTAAACTAAATTCTTACTTTTAAAGGAAAATCGTTCATTCTATAGAGTTAAAAAACTGAAACTTCGAATCGATCAATGAAAACGAAAAAATTCTCTAAACACCCTGTAAATATAAATAGCCGAGTTAGATTTCAAATTAGATCCTCCATTACTGACTTATTCATCCACATACCACACACATTAAGTCCGTCCACTTTCGTAGTAAATAAATTGTGCATTTAATGTACACAAACAGTCTCAACCTGAAACATAAACATCCACAAACTTCAAATGTTGTTGTTTTTAAAACAATATCATAACACAATAAATCAAACAAGTGCTAGAAGGGGCAACATAAAAAAAAACTATTGCTCCAACTGGATAAAGACTCCATGCAGAATAAACGCAGACATATCATGTAGCATATGAAAACAGACAATGAAGCGGGAAGGCAGAGGACACAATGAGAAAGCTCTTCAGAATACCATGACCTTCTATCGTTTTATTTGCGTCTGCATCAAGAGATGCGCTTGTATACACGTCCATTCCGGCAGATCCCCTCCCCACACGCGTCTCCTGCTCCATCCTTGTATTATGTAACGCAAATGGTATTATGAAACGATTGTGATGAGTTTCTGATGATAGTGTTGATGATAAGTGCCACTGACTAGTGAGTAGCTTACCAAAAGTTTCTTAACCAAATATTCACTGTTTATTTACAAAACCAACTGGAAAAACGAATGGGCAGAATTGGAGAAGAATCGACCAGCAGAGTGAAATGAAAATGGACGAAAACAATATTCCAGTTTGGAGGAGCTGAAAACAATAACAAAGACGGAGCCATATTATATGTTATATGGAAAACCGACGGAAAGCGCCATAGTTTGAATTTGTTTATTTACTCCAGTGGAAAAATGGGCAGAAATACTTGTTGGAAAAACAGTTAAGCCGAAACGGGGAGAAGGAGGATTTTTAAATATTATTCCAAAAATGATGATTTCAAAGTAATATTCTTGAAAACGATAGGAAAATATGTGAATGCAGAGTGGCCGTCATATTGCAGCCAAGGGTTCGAGGAGCAGACCACATCAATGGGTTACTTCTAGCGGTCTTCGTGTACATAGGAACAAAATTAAAACAGCATAAAATCAACATAGAACAATTCAATTCTCAATTCTTCAGAATGCATATTATACGGGCAATAAGTGAGTGAGTGGATTGGTTGGGGGCTTCCAGCTCTTTTGTGTGTTACCAGATTCACTTTATGCCTATGTTTTTATGCAAAACAGCTCTACTAGTTATGCGTTAAGTAGCTGTCGAAAGGGAGAGAAGCAGCATAACCCGTATTATAATTCAATGGCACATCGCGTATAGTCATAAACTAAAGTTGCTACATAAGCCCAAAATTGAACATGACTAAGTAGAAAATATGCTCAACCTTATTATCATCATCATTGTTTTCGTTACAAAGCATTATAGTTAATATTCGTGTGTTTTTGGCGTCTGGAGATACCAATAATCATTTTTTTATTGTTGCTGTTGAGTTGTGCTGCCTTGTTGTTGGTGTCTTGTGCGCATTCGCCTTGTCTCAAGATTCAACCATAAGTTTGGTTGAAGATGAACAATTCCAAAAGTAGTCATTTGTGTATTATTTTCGTATTACCGCGCACTTCCTCCACACTTGTACTTTTTTAACGAAAGTGTTTTTCTGAAGGGATCTTCTTTGTAACAGCAATAAAATTCATATAATCATACGACTTAACGCAAGTTCTTTAAAAACGAAAAAAAAAATCCCTGTCTTCAGCAACCATTCCCGCACTGGTACGTCTTATCTGCATGCAGAGGCACAACGACTAATGCCCACACCACCATCTTGACGAGGAAACTTTCATCGACACGAGCAAAGTGTTTTATAATCGCGCGGAGTTTTTAGTTAAACCATTCATATTACACTCTCCTCCGGCGCGGCACGGGATTCCTTAGACATTTCAAAGCCATGCCACGTTTAGAGTTGCTGCTCTTTGTTGTTTCTATCCTCACCTAAAATTGATTCCAATTGAGCAGGTGGTTCGACTAAAATAAAGTGCACACAAAAGGCAAGTGTTGTTTCCTTAAGTTGGTCACGCGATATTGATGCCGTATGTGCACATATTATCGCGCGCCACAACTTTTAATACATTCTACATGTGGATAGACGATCTCCTCTCCCAACCCTAGCTCAATCCCGGCCTCACGCTAATGTGTAAGATCTGCCCGTTTTAAGTTTAATTTGATTTTGATTAGCTTCAAGTATTTTCCAAAGCTTTGTCTCGCCCTGTTCCCCGCGATTGGTCATTGTGGCCTCCCTCTTTGGAAATGTTTAATTTTACGGATAAACGTTGCCGGTGTGGGTCTGGACGACCACGAGCATTCCGCAGGAATTCCGGAGCTCCGGACAAATGGCGCAAATTTAAAAGTCATTTAATGTGCGCGCTCATACTGCCGGCATAAGCATGTCATTATCTTTGGAGGCAGTCGCGGCCGCAGCGGCTGGTATAATCATATCGCTGGCTCGTCATAAATTTAGCTGGACGACGAAAAGCTGTGCGCCAAAATGAAGCGAATCTGGGCATCAGCTCAATTTGGGTACATTGTTGCATCGTCGTCCTCATTGTTATGAGCGCCTGCACAATTGGGCCACATAATTCGTGTGCTGCATAAGTGGGCTGGTCACCTAAAATTAGCTCTCCAGACGTTGTATTATTTTGAATGGAATTGCGAATGGGTGGAGTTGTAAGTCTTTTGTCTTGCACGCGAGTTAACGTAAGTGCAAATTCAATTTATATTTACTTAAATGTTCCCACTCGATTTACGTGTTCCCAAAATTGTTGTACACATGTGATGCTGAAGATTATTCAAATTGGATTAATTAAAAAATGCCACCAAAAATTATTTCACTAATAACCCGGCAATTATCCAGTCACACACATTAGGCCATGGGCTCGTACACAATTTCTTGTTGGCCTCTAATTAAAGGCCTCAACTGTATCTCACCATCTTTATTAATGACCTGACTTTAATGTAAATAGATATTAATTCGTGTTTGCCTTATCGCGCACAAACTTTAGTTATGAATCAGTGTTTTTTGGTCCGAACGCCTCTACATCTATTCAGATCTCATCTTCTGTTTCCACGATTAGCCAGATGGCAATTAAAAATGATTACTTAAAGCTCTTAATTAAAGTTTATTTGGTTTGGCTGTTGCTTTCGTCGTTGGGTGGAGTGCATGGAATATTGTGTCGAGATAGCCTATACGAATTGTCTTATCGCTTAGCTGGATCTAAGTCCACTTGAGAGAATAATGGATTCACGTTTGGGATTTCATCAATTATTTACTATAAGTTGACTCTCTAATGGAATTTTTATGAGTTGGGTGTAACTGGCTGTGTTAATTATGTAATTATATGCACTGAAGATGGAGAGATTTTTGGATGGACATTTTTTTTGTACATTTATGTGTATGAAAATTTCAACATTATTTTGTCATTCGTCATGATAATTAATATTATGTTTTGTGTTTCTATATATAGGTAATGTCTAAATAGTTTTGTTTAAAAAAATAATTGTTAAAGGTCTGAAAATGAATAATATAATGATTCTGAGAAAAATTAGGAATTTTTGTAGAAAATAAATCGAAATATTTCGCAATTCACGCTTGAGTTGAAGTTAATTCTTCAACAACAAGGCAAAATTTAATTTAAATTCATAATTCAAACAATTATTTTAAAGTTGAAAAAAAAAAACAACTTCCCACCACAAATTGAACAACTTAAACGAACGTTAAGTTTTAAATACCAATTATAAAAAAAGCATTTGTTCCAGCCCATAAAATCCCTAATCAATAACAATATCTCAGAAAGCTCATAAAGTTAACTCCTTTACCCAATTAGCCCAGTGAGCAATAACTCCACTGAATCATTAAGAACCTCCAACACAATGCCGAGAGTGAAATTGCCCGCCTTGTTTTCGCAATTACACCGCACATACAAAGAAAGTCGACATGCTTCTGATTTAACACCTTCCCGCCTCCAGTAAATCTCAGTTATACGAGTACGCCACCCACCCGCAATCGCTGCACACGTCGCGTGCACAACAATTGAATGACTACATTAAATTCAAAAACAATAAACAAATTATCAATTACAAATTCCGCAAAAGCTCGAAGTAACCGCACACAATTTATAGGCGCACGTTGCAAAGTCGGCTTTCCGTGTGCGGCTTCCCCAAAGATTAAGTGTGTGGTGTGAGCTCGTCTCGTCTTAGCAGAATGCGAAATCGATAAGATTTAATGACGTGAATTATCACTTTGAGCACACTGCCAGCTTATCGCTAGTGCAAGATTTGTAAGCAGCGTCGCAAGAAGGTGTGGCGATGCATAAAGTGCACATGTGTCACGTAATGTGAGTCATAAGTCAAGCGGAATTAGTCGCCAGCGACAATATAGGCGACAGAGTATGCGCTCAGGGTGCGTTTATTCACTTGAATGTCATTACCATGGCACATCAACTCTAATGACGCGACTAATGCCTTAACTTATAATCTGAAACATCTTTGGCATGCAAAGACGATCGACTGGTTGGACTGGCGAATGAAGTGGCTGAGCAAGACAATTTAGTGAAATTGTTTCGCACTAAACGCCATGACGACTGGACGACATCTGCAGCACGATCACAGACGAAATGCTCAGCTAATAATCAATTTTAGCGCATATTTTCAGTTTAGTCACGCTCATCAATATTAATATGTAATAATTTTGTCGTAATAATTCATAATTTTTTGCTTCAACCAGCCGAATACCCATTCCGTTTATGTTTTTTTTTGTTTTTAGCGAATCGCTTCTTGGAGAGAGCGCTTCTGCTTCAAGGTCCTTGTCGCATTTTGTTGTCATTCGGTTTTTGTGCTTAACATTTTTAGAGCAACATGCTTGCGCTTTTTGTTGTTGCATTCTCAGTCACTATTCACTATACACCGACATAAGTAACATTGCATGCTCACCGAAAGGACGTGAAAGATCTAAATCGCGATATAGACGCGCCGCGTCGCGTTAAAATGAAAAATGAAACAATAATATGTGCAACGTGCGCTGGCAAATAAACCAAAGAAATGTATTCATGCAACTGGGCAAATGTGAAAAGAAGCCGCGGAGTCATGATGCGATGCTGAAATGTGCGAAGAGTTTCGGAGTGTTTCGTTTCCAAGCTCATCCGATGGACCTCTTTTTCTTGAGATTTTTTTCTTGAGTCGTGCAGACAATTTATGTGACAGTGGCTGTATTTTTCGGAAATGTATATTCGCCGAATTTATGAAGTAAATTGCATCACTTCAAAATGCGTGTTCGACGGCTGGAAGATGCGCTCCACGATAATGTGGCATACGATTTTTGGAATTTTTAACAACGGCACAACTTTATGGGCCATGAGAGTTTTGGACGTGGTTTTTGTTAGCAGATTTGTGGCTGGAAGCGGTTTTTAATCTGGCTATAGTGATGATACTTCAAGGGACCGACTGCATTTATGGCAGGATTCAATCATGTTTTCAGAAAATATTTGGAATGAGTATTGGGACCTTTAGCATTTTAAAATGTTGTTTTCTTCTAAGGAATTGGAGTGATAATGTCTTCAAAGACATACAACAAATTTGTATTTAGTTATTATAAAAAACAGGAATTATTTGATGATCAAACGTTTGCAAAAAAATGTAAATTCGTTAAATTAATTAAGAAATGAAAATAACCTTGAGATAAATACTTTGCTATAATGAAAAACAAAAAAAAAACCAACATTGTTAATATCTCTTATTATCCGATTAAAACAACATTACAAAGTAAACGTTTCTACACATGCGAAACAAGTGTCTCTGAAGATGAATTCCTCAAGATAAGCGAAGACAACGCGCACTTTTATGTGATGCAATACATCTCAAGAAGTTTATGTTTTTCTGTAGCTGTTTTTGCGGTGCAGATATGAGCAAACAATCCAGCGCAAATGCGCTTATGTACAAATCAAGAGCAGCAAACAGTATTTACGAAACATAAAAACGATGCTCTGCCAACTCTTCTTCATAGTTTTGTGCGAACGACAAAAAAGACAATTCAAGTCGAAAAGCTTCATCTCCATTGCCATTAAACTCGCTGTATTCGTATAATCTTAAGTGCTCACATATAACTTTGTCAAGTGCGTCAATTAATGGACAGACAGGACAGGCAAAAACCCACATTTCGAATGTAAATTTAGCATTTAACACCTTGCACAGGTATACATGGCCTTGGTGTTGGGTGGGGGGAGGAAAAAAGACACGATTTGTGCGGGTACATAAAGCATCGGCAACTGTCAAGCTTTGTCGAGGATCAATGGCGCGCGCCTTTACAAAAGCTTTGTGTCGCCGTGTGTCGCATTTGTATAATTGCCGTGTGTCCTTGACAAGTGCGTGCTGCTTCGCACGAACAAGTTAACATTGTGTAACACTGTTAAATAGGAGCATGCAGAACAATAAATCTCTTTTCGCGGTTGAGCTTTCTTTTATCTCATAGCCCAACATAGCGTTAAGTATCGCGGCCTCAACGCCGGCTAGGTGTTTATTATTGTGCGTTCTGGCTTGGCGTTATGTGTGTTATGCAATCGTGCCAGTTGTGCGTCCACATAATTTATGTCATTTAGCATAATGGCGTCTACATTTGTGTGTGTAATAAGACATCAATTCAGTGCGCCCATCCGGCTGAGCTGTGGGGGTAGCTTGCGGTGTGCTTTCCTTGACAGACCATATTTATTATGTTTATACTTTGTTTGGCCTGTTTATGAATATGCTGGCTGATTGTGAGGATTCATTTCGCATCTATTCATGCTCGATTACAGAATTAATTCAAATTTGTTTATGCGATAAAAGCTCGAGGCATAAGCGCACCGATCGGGGAAAAATGGCGGCGGGTTAATGTGTGTTTAACCATCGGGTGCATCCTATAATAAAACAAAAGCTTGACTCTGCGGTTGCAATTTGTATTTACTCGTGTTATTCTGGCCTGTTGTTTCGCGATGGAGTGCAGGGACTTCACAGAATCAATTGCGGCCGCACATTTAATTGAAATTTCAAATCGCATGTTAATTATATTTTGGTTTTGAATATCAGTGAGTGTGTGGACTGCATGCATATATGCTCAATTGGACGCTGATTAGTGATTAGAAGGGCTCATATGAATATCGATTTTCAAACATTATGCAGATTTTAGGTATGCCATATGAGTCTGGAAAAAATAAATCATTTTTTGCTCTGGGTTGGGAATGTTTTTAGGATGTGTGGAACTTGCAAACATTTTTGATTATATTCTCGGTTTGAGTAGGAGTCCGGGTTATAAGATTATGGCTGAATCTGTGGATTGGGAGAGAATTTGTTACTTACTTACGAAATGAGGAGCGTCCTTGATTAGAAATTGGGAGTCGACGGCGTATTTTGAAGTTATTATTTCTATTGGGACTCATTCCGATCTGGATGTATCAGTGATTGGGAGACAATTTGTTACTTACATACGAAATGAGGAGCGTCCATGATTAGAAATCGGGTGTCAACGTCGTATTTTGAAGTAATTATTTCTATTGGGACTCATTCCGATCTGGATGTATCAGGGATTAAAGTATTTTTTGACAATTTTACTTAGTAAGTGAATCTTGAAATGACTTATAAGTTTTCAATTTAAATGGTTTCATATCCGTTTTAATCTACATCCGATGGATTTATAGAAAATGCATTTTTGATAATTTACCTAAATTTGCTCTAATATTTCACATCGACAAATAAAGGTTTGTCGGTACCGGAAAATTGGTCCATAAAGTGACTGAAAGGATTGTGTTTGAGGTTGATTCCAGATATGCACCAAAAGCTAATATCGGATCTCCGTTCGCGGAAACATCTCTCTGATATTATGCATGCATCACCTCATCCGTTTGCTTCTGCCATCCGATACAAAGCCCATTTCTACTACTGAATAGCCACTGTAATTACAAAAGGCATTTCAATTCACGTACACGTCGGCGTCTTTTTTTCGACGTGTTCATCCCGTCCACACGAGTGTGTATGCCGCGATTCTGTCCCGAGTCCCCGGGCTTTTGAATCATTGTGAATAGCGCTTAATTATTTCGCATTCGAGCACATACTATGTGTAATTAATGTTAATTCATACAAACACATGGACCGCCGATGCATACACAACATACGAGCAATGCTGAGACTCATGAATTATAATTATCATTGTTGCCACTTAAATCGTGTGTATGAGCGCCGATCGACGACTGCAAAGCGTACGTGCACACTCATTTGGATATTTACGTTAAATCGGCGGTAACACTTGCTCGCGCCGCGATACTTGTGTCTTGTGTGCCCAGCCGCATCTCTGCCAGCATCTTTGTGTCCACTCTTCGCTTCGTTTTTGCGTTATTAATAATAAGTACTCAAATAACAGCAGACGCAAAACATATAAAATGTGCTCAATATCTTTTAGCCCGGCTATCCATTCCGTTAATTTATAATATGACGGTCAAGGGGAATTCATATACGGCCGCGACCAGCCGCGCACAAAGTACACACGTATATTTTCTATACGAGCATGAGTTGTGGAAAGTGATTTAATAACAAGGTTTCAATTGCTCCGGCTCTTTGTAGCTGCGATTTCTTTGATAATGAACATCTGAATTCATATGTGCGAGTGTGTGGCTGAAGAAAGGTATTTCTGTTGCAGCGACCGCGACTGAGCGGCGATAACTTTAAGACCGCTTGTGTGTTTCATCAGTTTTGGTGTAGCCTGCCCATAATTTGGACCAATTAAAAACGGGTCTGATAGGAGGAAGCGTGAGTTGTAAATTCAGCTTGGGTGGATGCTGGGATCGCTTACGTTTCGAAGTTTTGCTTCAATTTTTTCTTAACTCCCAAGATTTACCATTCTGATCAAATGAATTCAGTAAATTAAAGTTCATGGATGATGTGGCTTCGTATATAAATGGGGTCATCTTGAAATGAGATCTTGTAAGGAAGTGTGAAGGTTTCGGTTACGCTGAAATTTATGATGTGAATATAAAATAATTGTTAAACAATTAGTGAATTTATACCTTCAAATCTTATATATTTAATTACAATTATTTCGGTTTATTAAACGGTTTTAATTAAAATAAAAATTAAAAACTTTAATTCAAAAATTAAATTTTCCCTTAAACGTTTTCTTGATTAGCAAACTATGTAGTTGAAAAATATATTTTCTTTTACGAATATTAATAAGCACTAAAATTAAAAGCGTTTCAATGAATTATAAAAAAAAAAAAAATTTTGTTAATAAAAAACTGAAAAAACCCATATAAAACATTCAAATTATGCCAAAATGACATTTCGCCTTAAACAAATCGCCTTATTAAAAAATTGTTCTTGAAATTAAATCTAAATTATCCATCACAGCGCTATCATCTCCTCCTCAGAGAGTTTGCGATCTTGAAATGCTGTTGTAGTCGCTTCCATCGCCACTTTCGAAGCTTTCGACATTGTTTTTAATTTAATTCTGCCCGGATATACCCCGGTCCCAGTACATATTATTTAAATGTCACAGGAGCGCGCAGACAGTAAAAATAACGAGCGACATGTAGCACTTATTTTAATGTTCATCTTTACGATCACGTGTGGATGGTAACAAGGCAACACTCGAGCCAGCGCGGCGCGGCATGCTGGTGGCTCTCGTCTTATATCGTTAATACAGTGCACAAGACAACGAAGGTGTGACCTAGACATGTGTTACGTTTATTACATTAAAACTCATTATGTATGCAATTTATGTTAATGTAACGATGACAGTTAATTGCCCAAAAAAAATATAATATTATGAAAACAAAAAGTCAGTCTTGTATAAATTTGATGTACGAGATGCGGTGGGCACTGCAGGCGGCGAGTCCGGCGCACTCGCGCGCCTCCCGCAGGTTGTGCGACCACCAAAACAAATTAGACGTATATTTGGAGTAAAAATGGGCTTTTTTTTATTTATTGCCTTGGTGTGTTCCCTTTTAGCGAAAAGGCCAAATATTCATCCACAACGTGAGAAAATTAATGCACATTTCCAGACCATTTCAGTTTTGACTGTTAAAAGCATACATTTTTACAACTTAATTATCATTATTTATTGTTTACATGATGATTTCCGGTCAGAATAAGAGCGGCGCGGCGGACTTGTTTGTCCAAATATTTATGACGCAACCGCGTGATAATTAAAGCATAAAAACGCAATTGTTTCCGTTTTGCATGGAGCATATACCTGTATCGGCATAGGTAATAAAAAGTCCATGACCAGCCAGCATACTTGTAAGGTGCCATTCATAAGGCACGACAACGTCCCAATCGCATAACTTTTCAAACAAATTCTCCGATCTGCTGTTCCGTATTCCTGAATTCAAATATTAATTTATGTGATTGTTGGAAGCACTGGAAAATAGCAATTAGATTGGCGATTTCAGGAGAACAACAAACTTCGCCGGCACATTTCAGCCAATTGAATTGCAATTGATTGCATTTGCAGTCTCGTTGTTCGAGAATACATTTATTTGCTTTGTTAACTGAAGCATATCCATATCGCCTGTTTAACACGAACACTTTCCATTCTGCATGTGAAGTGGTAGTGTTACGGACGCATTCGGAATGGCAACTCAACATGATGATGTTATAATAAATGTTGGTTGTTGGCTGTCACGTTTATGAACATCACCCACTCGAATGTGTTTAGCGGCTGCCTCGCTACGGCCAGTGGGAGGCTCGCTGTAATCCAGAATGAGAAAACAATTGTTTTTCAAACATTGTGAATGGGAGGAACATTTTGTTTTGGAAACAATTGTGACTGAAATTTAAACGTTTAATGGATTTGGTGAGTGTTAGATGCGGGCGACTCCTGAAACTCAATCTGTTTACTTAGTTTCAATCTGGACACAATTTGGCTGTGTTGATAATTCATTTAGGTTTCGGGGCATGAACAATGGGACCTATTTAACATAAGTAGAAGATGTCGTTTCAAAATTGAATAAGACAATTGGATTTATGTTTTTGGGACTATATGAGGGATTGACTGCATGACTTTTACTATTTGATGTATATTTTTTTGGGGCCTCCATTTTTGTATATACCATAAGTACAGAAAATCTTCCGATGGTATACCAAAAATGAACTTATTGCTGTACTGATGTTTTTCACAGCGGAAAAGGCTATAAAATTCTAGTAGGACTATTGTGTTAAGAGCACTTTTTTACAGGCATTTAGGCGCATTTAAAATGTCCTGCACATAAAGTTGGACTGGTTTCATGTTCCACTGCAATTAAAATTCTATCGGTTAAATGTATAAATTGAAATTGTTTTGTGGTCCCATTATAAATCAACATTAACAGTATTATAAAAATATCCAAACTTTAAAAATGGGTTGAACTTTTTATCAAAAAGAATAAAAAGTAAAAACTGCATCAAAAAAACGCAAATAAAATGTTCATCAAATTTTGCTTTTCATGTTTATGCACTTTTTATCTAAAACAATCAAACAATTTGCAGAGAACAAAAATTTAAAACAATCTAAATTGAAGTTGCATTCTTCGTGTGACTTAATTTTCAAATATGAATATGTATAAGTTTTTTAAATTTTCAAGCAGCATATTAATAGAAACTTCTCTCACGCAATTAATAATATTTTCTTCAGATTTATTTACGCTGCACTAAGTAAATGGTCAGACTGCTGCCACAACTACAAAAATAGTTTGAAAGTAATTTCCACCGAAACCAAAATAAATTGTGTTCAGATTTTTCAGTTTTTATGCAATTAAAATCACTTCCCCGTTGGAAAAAGTTTTCATAATGTAAAAATAAAATAAACTTTATTGTATGAAATTTATGAATTTATAGAAGTTGTTTTTGCGTGTGGTTCATTAAAAAAAAGACTTATTATGCAATCAAATAAAGTTTTCCCAATCAGAGGAAATTATGTAGATTTGTTTAAGGCGGATTTCTAGAGTGCTGCATTGAAAACAACTTTCAATTAAACAACTAAAATTCAATTACACATGTTATTCCAGCTGTCCACATATTCATGTGAGCATAAATGCTGTATGATTAGTTGGTAAATTGCGTCGATAATCTGACCACACCATTGGACAGAGTTTCACAACTGCCGCGGCCAAGACATACGCGGAATCCGGACGGTGATTGAAGTCGAACGCCTTTAAATCAATTGCATGCAATTTCAGCCACTTACCTCGTAATTAAAGAAAAATGCGCCACAAAATTTTATTTGAATTGAATTATTCAATATTTATGGTGGCATTCACTTGCCATTTCCAAATCGGGCATAGCCAACGTCTCAATTGTGCATTTCAAATTGAATGTAAATTTTCATTCGTTATATTTAATTAAATCAGTATGCTTGACAATCTGAGATTTTAATCTGGACGTATGTCTGTCCACTGTAAGCCGGCCGATATTATGCACGAGTGCGCCTGCGCGTCTGACGGCCAGACTGCGGCTATTTCGTCTATGGCCTATACAAATGCACGTGTCGCCTAATTTTTGAACGCCAAAACCAATTAAGCATTTACATGGTTGCGGCAATTTTTTGTCCGATTTGTGGAAAATGATTGATTGTCAAAGTCGAAATCACTTGCGTTGTGAATAAATCGTTACGGTGCGTCAGGGTGACATTGTGTCGGCATTGGATTTAGTGCGCCCGGTGCGTTCAATATGCCTCCGTGGAGTGACGCAATATCCAAAACCCAGTGTTGATTCATTTAGAGGCGAAAACAATTTATTGACAGCTTCCAGTGGTTTGAATGAATCACAGTATTCAGGACTGTTTATCATTTTGACAAATGTCGGCCATGGTGGAATTATTGCGTTAAAATACGCACAAAAAACGTGTATCAGAATAAATGGCTTTATTGGGTTAATCTCCATGCTGCTGCAATTTGATGAGCTAAGGGATTCATTTGTATGCAACGTTAAAAACGAGCTTTAAGCTTCAATTTATGGCGGGACTGAGTTGGATGAAAAAATTGTTGCCCGATCAAAGATAGAGTAGCTGGCGCAAATTCCAAACTCCACCCTTTTGAAATTAACGAAACAGCCCGCAGAAAATTCACCGTCCAAGCGTAAACAAATATTTCCAACGGCGAATGCCCGCCAGCTCCTACAACTCAATTTACTACAACTGAATACATTTGTTAAGTCACAAGGACAATATTTGACTAGCATGACAATGTAGGTCTCTCCGACCAATTAGGCAATCAGCCGCTGTGAGAAAGTGATTTGCTTATAACTACACCAGCTAAGGCAAAAAAAAGCTCGCGAAGTAACGGCTGCCTTTGTTTGACTTCTCCTTCGATAAAGCTGGTGGAAGAAAAAAAAACGAGCCAAGCTTGCTTGAGTTCATTAATCAATAAACCAATTAATCATTGAAACCAATCAATTTTTCAACATTTAAGCAGACAGCGCGCGTTTTGAAGCACACAATACGTCGACATTTGGAAATTGGAATGAAATGTGATTTGTGTGAGCTTTTAGTTATATACGTCCCACAAAGATCGAACATTTTTTGTCAAAAAAAACGATCTTGGGAAGTATATGTACTCTTGTTATCCAACATTTTGGACAA
>JANSTS010001469.1:4776-15838 GCA_026546915.1 Sylvicola fuscatus
TTTGCAAATCTTACAAGAAATTAGAAGATGAAATGAAAGAAGATGCTGAATTCGAATTCAATGAACTTTGTTATCGTAATAATGATATTATCAGCAATCAATAATATTGAGATACAATCTTATAACTAAACTAAATTAAGAAAAATTCTTAAGAAAGAGTTTCATATAAAATCGGGTGTAAACGTTTTTGTATATAACAGACTTTAGTTGCATGAATTTTAGTAGTTATATGTTGTAATTAAAAAGTCGTGATAAATCTTAATATCTTGGTTTCATGGGTCATAAGAGTTATAACAGAGTAATTAAGACAAAAAAAAGAAGCAAATGAGTGTTTTTTACGATAATATTTAGCTAAATTAATTGAAATCACGCAATCTTTATTGCATGTGCCACAGTTCCACTATAGACCCGATTTGGCGTCATTTCTTTACATAGAAATGGTGACATAAGTTTATGGAAATGTATACAAATGGCTTTCCTAAATGTTCCAAAGAGAAAAACACTGATTGAAACAAACAAATCTACTTTCCTTACTTTCAGTCAAACTTAATGATCCTTTCTTGAACATACAAAACATTATAAGAGTGCCGATTCCATAAAAGTATCTGCCAATGTACACTTGACACACGATAGAAGATTTCAAAATCAAAAACATTGATTGGCGCGCGCGAGTTTGGCGTGACTTTCTTTATATATGTTCAAGGACAAATTCCAAGAACATTTTGAAACATTTCATGGTCTATCAATGACCTTCCTCAATGGAAATAGAACCACAAAGTCGTTACATTTTATTTTTTTTGTTATTAAAACAATGACAACGGATGTAAAACAACATTTTTGCACAAAATATTTGCAAAAGGATCTTGAAGAATGCCAACATAAAACTTGTAGTTCTGTCCACATCCAAACATAGATTAAGCGCCACCATCCCAGCGACGATCAAGGAAATCAAATTGAAATTGTTTTCATATCGCATAGAACATTTTTTGGCAATAGCCTAACATCGATGAACATTCAAAAAACTGGCAGCATGTGAGCACATACACGCAAGATGGCCCATCGGCCAGCCGTCTCGGGTTATAAATAACACGGGAGTGATTCCCATTCACATGTTCGAGTTATGAGCGAGCAACAACCACTATTCAGCCGCCACAAATAGTGAAGCGATCCGGAATAGCACCAAACGAAATCAATTTGTGTGGAGGCAAGTTCAAAAGGAACAGACAGCCCACAAAGCGGATCTGTTCTTTTGCGCTTCCAGCTCTCGTGTTTAGGTCTTGATTTATAGGAACAATAAATATTTAGATGAAGCCATGTAGGCAATGACCAGATTTATTTACGAGCTCTGTACGCCCATCGGACTAGTCAGTAGTCACAATTCGGTGCCATGAGAGTGCTGCCAGCCAACACGCGATTTTCAGAAATTCGCTGATGAGACATTTCTCTCATGTGACTCGCCATTCGGCTGATTGTGGCGGAATATAAAAAAAAATACGCGAACTGTCACAGCGGCGTCCGCTTACATGAGAATTGCTTCTAGAATTTAGGTATTATCACTCACCTTGCTTTTTGACAGGCATCTTGGGACGGGCACCTTTGCTTTGATTACACTTTTTATCAACTGAATGAACACAATTCACTGCAATTATGACTCTGGCCACTGAGCAGAGCGAGCTTAGAGCTTCCTAAAAGTCTTTGAGTCACAATCACACAATAGACTATTTATAATATTATAACGATTGTTCGTGAGTGTGCGCGCAACCCTGGAAAACTGTAATAATACATTAGAATCACAAAAGAAAATTATGTTGTAACGGGACAGCCACCACTTTGTCACTGATTACTAGATGGAACGCACATCAATAATCACAGTCCAGTTAACATGCGATTATTGACAACGAAGCGTCCGGATGTCTGCGGCACTCGACACTTGTTTAGAACACTTTCGCCGCCGTCAAATTGACTTGTCCCCCCCCTCCCCACACTTTTGGACGCTGATACTCGCCCAATAATGATACGGGACCACCTTTGCCTGTGCCAGCACCTTACTTCCAATTTACACCAAGTGAAAAAGCACGCTCGATGACGCTGAACGTCTCTAGAGGTGGTGAGAACTATTTTCGCGTGCCACACAGAAAATCGCTACTTCTTTTCTTTTCCACACAGCCACTGCGAGGATGTCTTGACAAAATTTCGCGTGTGTAGCTAATGGCAGATCTGCGCATACCAACACACGCGTACTAATAATTTAAATATAAATTTATAAACACAGAGCGGAAACACTGATGAAAATGTGTGTCGAGAGTGGATCTGTGGATTTTCGTCCGCGTTTGGGGCCTTTTCCCGATTGCCTTTCTCCTTAGCGGACGTCTTTATTGTTTCCCATATACATGTGAATTCTGCTGTGGTGTTTGGCACTTGGCGTTCTGTCGACGTCTTCAATAGCGTCGAGTTTATTTTAATATGCTATGCAGACACAATCGAATGCTTTCACTCATAACTGACGGCCGTCGAGGAGGAGCGGCGCTGCAGTGGAGACGGCCAACAGATTCGAGTTACGCAATTCACGGATAGAATCAGGTGGGTGGTGTTGATGATCCCAATTAGATGCACTTGAATTTCTTATAGGATCTGCGTTCTTTCTTTGACACCTACAACCACTTTGACGTAATCCTTTTGATAAATTTCTCACTCAAAGTTCAATTTTCTTCTCAGAAGGACTTTTTTCCACTAACAATTGCCAAGCGAAATCTTCCTGCCAGTTGAAGGGAAAATATTTTTCAGTCTTTTTCTTCCCGTTTTCTCACCCAAAAAAAAAAGTCCTGAAAACTGTACCGATTCACAAGCGACAATCTGCAAAGTTCATTTTACCGAGACACTAATTGCACTGACTCAATGTTCAAACTCAATTTAAACGCCTTTCAAGAGCTTCTCAATTTGTTTCATAAATGCATCTATGTAATTGCTGCACTTGAGGCGCCTGTGGTGATACTTAAATAAATTAAAACGTATCCAATAGTCTGTGTTCAGACTTCAAGCACCAATCACCATACAAATTTTGACTAACACAAACGCACACCACCGCGACGTCGATACAATACATCACCTTAATAATTTTTCCAAGGCGTCGTGTTGAGGGTAGCACTTTTTACTACCACTTACTACCATATGGATTCGTGGTGAATGGTGGACTGTCAAGCGAGTATTTTTGTTAGGGTAGTTTCGGTTTTGATCCCATAAAATATCCCACTTTTCAGTAATTGTCAACATTTTACAGCGTGTTTTAATTTCTTATTTTTTACTATTTAATGCTAGGTTTTAGTAACTACAACAAATAATAAAAATGATATCTTAAGGATATTAACAAAATGCTTGAATAAAAAATTGTAATTTCGAGTAATTTTTTTATTAAAAAATGAATTTGAGGAAAAATTTAATATTTTTGTAAAGGAATTATCGATTGCTATCAGACAAATGTCTTCATTTGCTTTAAAAATGATTAGTTTTTTACCGATTATTATTATTAATTATTTATTTTTGTCGTAATAAAAACGATTCTAACAGAATTGAAGGAGCTATTGAAACACCTTGTAACGGTATATATAATATAAAATTTTTGGAAGATGCCAAATTATCTCCCTAGAAAATGAAAACAAATTGAATGAAATATATAAAATGTAAGGACAATTGGTGGTCAATGGCCGCAGAGGCCTGCACACAAAGAAAATCCAATGCCCAAGGCGCAGGCCTAGCGCATTCAAATCAAGCTGTCAGCCAGGTACAAAACTTATATATTGGATACAGAAATATCCAAAAACGAACATAGGTGCATCGTGCAAGGTTAATTTTCATTTAAATTATTAAAATTAAACATGAACGTCTGCTGAAGTGGGTGGTGTGAACAAATTGCGACTGATTATGCTGCAGGCCAACGAAAACGGGCTCGACTGGCCAATTGTTGTTGCCACAAATGAGTAATGACTTTTCACACTGAATCGTTGCGCTCTTTGTAGCAGCATTCATACTGCAGCAGTGCACTGTGTCATTCGATGCGGATGTTGTCTCATATGTCTGTGCAGTGAAAAAATATGTTTTTGTTAGCGATTTGCCATTCAGTTTACAGCTAGCTTATGTAAATCGTTGAAATATCACGTCGTTGGTGTCCAAATTAAAATAATGTAAATTAGTTTTTTTGTGCCGTTGCAGCTACAAAGTCAGGAAAACCAGTGAGTGGAAAATCATTGTTGGTGAAGTTGTTGTGCTGCTGCTGTTGCTGCTGCGACGACGATTCAAAGAGTGGGGGTGTCCTAGTCTAACTAAGGTATTTTGGAAAAGAGAAGAAAAAAAGATGGCGTCCAGCTGCTGCGGAACAAAGAAACAGAAGCTGAACAACCAACAGCAGCACCAGTGCACCAACAACATGAATGGCCACAACGGCACGTCCACTTTGAATGCCATGCAATCGCCATCGACGGTGACTACCAACGGTGTGTCCAACCACAACAACCACCAATTGACGAACGGACATGGTGCTAGCCAGAATGGCTACGGCCGCGAGCTAGAGCCAGTGGCCTCGGCGGAGATGTGCTTCTTCTGTTTTGACGTGCTCTACTGCGAGCTGAATCACCTGCAGCCGCCGCCGCAGCCAGATTTCACCAACGATGAATAGTGAATAGACAATTTTCTTATATTCCTTCTTTAAATTAATTTTCATTGGCTTCATTTGTATGTAATTCCAAGTCCACTCTTTGTGACCTGGAAGATTGGACGGGATAAGCGTTTACGCGGCTGCATCGGCACCTTCACGGCGCTGCAGTTGCATTCAGGTAACAAATGGCTGGGAGGGTGTATGGTGAGCGCATTGCTAACCAACTTTCTTGTGTCATTTTGTGTTGCAGGTCTACGGGAATATGCTATAACGAGTGCTTTAAAAGACTCTCGATTCCCGCCCATAACGGGCGACGAATTTCCAAGACTGACCGTCTCTGTTTCAATACTTCAGGTGAGATGAACAATTAACGGATTTATGGATGGCACAACTTGATTGTTCATCTCTTATTGAATTTGCAGGGATTTGAAGAGGCTCGTGGTTACCTTGACTGGACTATCGGTGTTCATGGTATTAGAATAGAGTTTCTGAATGAGCGTGGCAGCAAACGAACGGCTACATATTTGCCGCAAGTGGCATCCGAACAAGGTCTCAAAATCACGATTCTAATTGTAAATGTCACATAAGTTAAATTTTCGTTTTAAATCCCATTTAGGCTGGGATGAGACACAAACCATTGACTCCCTGTTGCGCAAGGGTGGCTACCGTGCCGCCATCACGCCAGAGCTGCGTCGCTCCATCAAGTTGACACGCTACCGCTCGCAGGAGGTACAAATGTCGTACAATGAGTATCGCGAGGCCCTGGAACAGAGACGCCAATACTCAGGCATGCACTGCTAACGTTTTGCACCGATGACGTTGTCGTCGTGGCCGTCATCATTGAATTCCGCTGCCCACATCAGCCTCTCGCTGTTGTTCATCCACGCAATTGCGCTGGCAGCCGCCTTACTTACAACAACACCATGGTTCAAATTCAATTACAGCTAAACAACGACATATGAACAAACTTTCCTGGCCACCACATTTACTTGTCCAACCACATAGATGCGTCCCGTTGCCGCATTCATGTGGCTAGAACCGTTTTTCTTCTCTATTTTTTTTTGTCCTAGCAGTTCTCTTTTACTCAATTCTCTGTATATCAATGCAAATTTAAAGTGCATTACTTTTTCTCCGCTCAAAATATTTAAACGAAAAAAAAAATTTTTTTTTATAAAAACGGATTTAAATTGCAAAATTGTCAATTTGTCGTTGCAAATAGGACGCGTTGTGGTCAGTTGAATCATACAAAAACTTATTCTATATTTAGTTTAGTTAAATAATTCAAATTATATATTTTTTTTAGATAACTGCTTTGTTTTTTTGTTAATTAAATTCTATGAAATGTTTTTAATGTATCTGTTACGACAATTCAATTTTAAATCTCATTTAATACAATTTTGTGAATGGATTCTACAGATACTAACTAGATAATGATTATAAATAGTAATAAAAAGAAACCGTTATAACTAACAAATAAATGAAATCCGACGAGATTCTAGTTTTACAAGGTCTGTCAAGGTCGACCTAAAATGTTTGCGTATCTTTCCGATTTCTCTTTCAACTACAATTATAACCATTAAACTAAACAGCAAAAAAAAATAGAAAACAAATCCGCCTAACGTCGCATCAGTTAGTTCACAATTTTATCAAATTTAATAATAAAATATGGGTATTTTACTAACAAAATAATTAATAATATTATACATAAATGAATTAGTTGATTGACTTTTATTCATTGCGGGGCTCTTAAGTGCAGGCTAATTCACTGCCAAGTAAATAAAATAATAATAGTAAATATATTAATTAAAGATTATGAAATATATGAATAAAAAACAGAAAAAAAATTGTGTCGAATTTGTTAATTGTTTGCCTTAATCTTAAAGAAAAGTGAAGGAAAATAAATCGAATGAAGTAATTAACGTGAAAATCATTTTTACTTTATTTCTACTGTACAACATTCTAACATTCTAAGACGATTTTTTTAGCATTCGGGGAAATGCCATCCTTGAGATGGTCACTACCAATCTTTACTAATTTGGACGAGTCCAAATCACAAAAATTCACCACAAAACCATCCTCCATTACAGCTCATGATTATTCTCCAAATCAGTTCCACTTTCCAATTTAGCTTCAAGCTCCATCAGCTTCTGTTCAATAGTAAATGCCGACTTGTATTCGCTAAAGACCAAAAATCCAGCCACGAAGCAATTAAACAGTCCTAAAAGGCTCAATTGTAGAGTAATCGGTCTTATCATCTTCTGTACTGTCTTCAAAACAGCCATTGGATTTTCAGTCACTGATGGAAGTCGATAGGTAAAGTGACGAGTAGCAAACTAAATCAAAAAATATTCTCTTAAAAATTAAAATGGATTCAGTAAGTTTTAATCTGCTACTTACCATCATCGAAGACAATGGACTTAAAATTAATGGATAAACAACTCCGAAACCGGCCTGAATCAGAGAAGCCCTTGTCTGCACGCAAACGGGACATTTTTCTTTTTTAAGGATAATAAGCGATTGGATGTACTGCAAGTGCAATCAGTAAGTTTATGGTCTTAAAATATTGAAGATTTACAAACCGCTTTGTGCAGGAAGGTTGTGAAAAACGCCGGAAACACTACCAGCGGCATATAACTTGACAGTCTGCCATAGTTTCCCAACTTAAATTTCCTTCGAAAGTGGTTATTTATCCAGAAGCTTGAAGCGACACTGAGTGAGCCTAGAATTCCCGGTGTATACTTCAAAGCCCATCTAAAGAACAGTTATTGACTTGTTATTTATCATAAAAAATTGTGTAACAATACCTACACGTCTGATGTGTTTTTCCAGCCATTTATTATTTTCCAGTTGTAAATTAGAGCTTCTGACTCGTTAAGGATGATGGCGTCCTCTGGGATTTCTGTGGCTTTCTTTTTAAGCAGCGCCATCGGTAATTAAATCTAAATTGAGGAACCTTTGGGTAAATGATTGCTTTTTCAAAATATTGTATATTTGAGGTTATGTGATACAATTTGTTTCTTCTTATGCGTACAAATGCATCTTTCGGCGAAGAAACCATTAAGAAATTTGATTGAAGTAATTACATTCAAGATTTTTATCATATTTTCAACATTTTTTAAATAGTTCATCTATATTTTTACATTGAAATATTTTGCTACAAATAATAGAAAAGGATAAAACGGGCAAGTCATACCAATATAATATTAACCTGAAAGTAAAAATTCCTTTTTACTGAAAGAATAAATTTAATTAAACATAAAGACAATAAAAGGAAAATATATCCAAAAAATTCTTTATTAGATGGTTAATCAATCTTTAATAATTAGATGAAAAGATTTCCCGGATCAATACTTAAATAATTAATGACCGTATTTCTGGAACTCCCACTCTCTGTTGTCCAAAGGACACACCTGGCGCGTCTTCAACCATCTTGAGATGCAGTGAAAATGGAAAGCGTGCTACAAATAGAAAAATTAGAAGCAAATTGTTTGGCGATTTCCAACAAAATACTTACATTGCAAACGCCCCAAGCAACAGTGCACTCCTCGCTGGTGGCTGAAGCCTGATTAGCCTGACACTCAATGCACAAGTCCATAATGTGATTGCGGCAAATGGCGCAGTTGTCTACCACAATGTCTAAACAAAAAATAAAAAACGATAAAGTTTGGGGTTATAATTTGACAACAAAGAAAATATTTTAGAACTTACCCCACGCCCAAAGAGCCACAGCGTTCCACTAAAAACAGATAACAAAAATTTTAGTAAAATTGCAGTCGGAAAAATATGGAAATTTCTTACTTTTTTTACTTCAAAGCGTTTCTTTTCGCCCTTGCTGCTGCTTGAGGTTGGGACCTCGAACTCTTCCTCATCGACGTCCATTGCTTGATGAGATTTCCGGTGTTTTTACTGCATGGAAAAAAATGAATATGAAGATAAATTGTTTTAAAATAACTTTTGGCACGATTAACTTCGAATTGGAATATTTACCGTAATAATCAGGAGGCTTAAACTGGAAATTTCGTTTTGAAAACAAATTGGCGTCTGGCTCTGGCCTTTTTTGTTAAGTTGTGTCAGTATAGCCAATTTTTGCAAATGCATTGACAGCACGAAGTTAACAGCAAACTAACAAATAAATGCAATCGATTAAATTGTTTTTGTGTTAAAACTGATGAAAATGTCCGCATGAGGTCGCGATCGTTAAATAAAATAGAAATCTCTTATACAGGGTATTTTTGTAAGCAGTTTAAAGATTAAACCTTTGAAAACACGTTACAAATTCATTTTAAATGAACAATTAAGAGAGAAAATAAAACAACTTGAATAATTTAATTTTTTTAAAAACAAATATTTACAAAATTTCCTAAAAAATAAAAACAAATTTGCAAAATAAGATTATTGTCAAATTCAAAGCGACTGCAGCGCCGCCCGCGGCGTAAACGGCCGTCATTGTTAAAAGGCCACACGAAGAAAGAAAGAAGCAGCAGCGGACGAGGAAAAAAGTTATTCAGAAGAGCAAAGGCGAAACGCAATGGAGCTGTTCTTCACGCGCCGCGCCCATAATTAAGAAAAAAAAACTAAAGTTTGCGACAGTTTCTCGTAGTTTAAACCTCATGCAAAGTAGTTAGTGCAATTTAGGTATTGTCTGCAAGTGGTGGTCGAGTGTGAATTTGGCATTTTCGTGCAGGCAGGTGGTGCAAAAGAGGCGCAAACCGGTTACGTTTAACGGAGCGAGGGAGCACCACACGATCCGCCAAAAAGGGACGCACCTCTGCCAGTCAGTGTGTGTGTGTGTGTGTTCGCGCTTGTGTGTGTGCGTGTGCATGAACTTCTAAATTTTATTATAACAGTTTTTTTCTCTCCACCTAAATATCGGCCAGGAGCCGCGACCGATGCAGTTGCACAAGAACAGTGAAATCAAGTGAAAAAAAGAGAATATTCAAAAGAATTAATTGGTTTTTGGTGAGGTGACAATTTGGGATTACCATCCGCAGGAGGAGACATAAAATTTCAAAATTGGTGAGTGTTGGAAATTTTTTGGGCGGACATTTTTCTATTTATTATTTGCATAAGTGAATGAGAGTCTCGACGGATGGTCGCGCCAGGAAATGGCGATTTGCAGTGAATTGGCGATAAAAATAGCGTTTTTGGCAGGCAATTGGTTAAAAATCAATCTGCGACGTGGGGCTGTCACCGTGGAAAAGGGAAATTTCTAGCGAATGTGTGCGTGTTTTGGGGCTGTATGTTGATAGTTTATTGATTCTCATTGTGCGGCAATAGCGTCGAGAGTCATTGCATTGTCGAAAAACGAAAAACCTATCGTGGCATGAAGTGGCTCATACGCGAGAACGGTGTACTTTTAATGTGTTTTCTCATTAAAATTCTACTCCACTTACAACGCCCCATTGTGCTACCGCGCTCGGCTCCTCTGGTCTAGTGGAATTCACTGGCATGTTGTCCAGATCTTGAAGCGATTTAAATGCGCGACGATGACGTCATTTCGACAAAATCTTCATTGTGAATTCGTCTCGAATACAACATCTTTTACCTTGCATCTCGCGACTTTATGGCAAACATACGCGCTTTCAACGTATTTATTCCAATTCTCGACAGTCAACAGTCAGTCAGCCAGTAACCAGTAGGCAACAACAACGCGCCACACGTAACGTGTCGCAAGTTTTAGCAACAAAGATGATCTCATCAAGAAATTAATAAAACACAAAATATAATCTATTTCTGTAAGTAAAACGCGCATTCGCTTCGAGCTTTCAAGCCCATTTTATTGCAAGTTGTTCGAGTAGTTGGTCGAGTCGACAGCGGAAAAGCGCTGAAAAAGACACGATGCCGCGGAATCCGCGATAATATGTTAAGAAAATCAGCGTGCACGCATGTGTGTAGTGGCCGATATTGCTAATATATGTTTGAAAAAAGTTAAACTGCCGCCGTTCTTTTGGTGATCTCATCGTTGTGGCGTTTCGTGAGCCGCTGCTGGGGCTGTACACAAATTGCGTCATCGATTGATTAATGCGACGGACGGCCAGTGGACAAGGCGGAGTGGCTTCAATGTTCACTTATGTACAGTGTACACGCCAATTGTTCGCATAAGTGCAGCCGGGGGAGATGTCAGATGCAGCATAACCGCAAGCGCGACTCGACAACCGCCAGTCCGTCGATCTGTATCGATGTTCTCTGTGTGCAATTGACTCAAATATATGATACATTTATGCTGTCATGCTTTCATTTAATGAATCAAGCAACCGTAAATGTATAATTATGAGTGATGCTGATGATGATTAACGGCTTCTTTCTGTGCGGTCACCTTTTCCAATTGTAAACATCTGCAGCCAAATGCTATCGATTTGTGCAGACGCAAATTGAATTCAATGTCATTGAAGTGACTGAAAGCGTTTTTTTTTT
>JANSTS010001480.1:0-12659 GCA_026546915.1 Sylvicola fuscatus
TTATAATTATAAGCCGCCATCTATTGACTCATTAATAGATTTAAAATATATTTAAACAAGTAAAGTCGCTATATAGCTAATTTGACGGAGCTTTTACTGTTTTGAACTACTGTGCGGCGCGGCGTGTCATCGGAATTTACAATCTAATATGTGCAGTTCCAATTGAACGCCGCACCGTGTATCAAAAAATTCTCGCAAAATTAACCACCCACTTCTTATGCAATGTTGCGATTTTCCGTTTCGTTGGTGCATTTAAAAGTATATAATTATAGTAGAGATTGTTTTTTAAATATGAAACTTGTACCTTTTGTACAGATTATCAATATTATATGCAAAAACTAGAGTTATTGTGGTAAAATGTTTGTTGACTACAAAAGTTAATTTGAAAGTTTTTTTTTTTAAACACTGAAAATATTGCAATGCAAAACTATATATTTAAAGTTCATCTACTAGAATCTTTTTAATTTTTTGGTTCCAGTTTTTTACTTTCCTTTCGTTTATTCGGTTATTTTGTTGTTTACCATTTTTTGTATTGTATCCCTTTGATGGCATTGGCAGCGGTTTTCAATTTGTTGTTTACTATTTTATTGGGGACAATAAGTTTTGCAAAATCAACTTCATCTGGACTACTTCTGTCTACTGAAGCCTTTTCTTTAGAACTATTCTTGCCCTCATTGTCAATAGAATACATCGAGGTCACCAAAGTTGGTTTCGTTTCAACTACAAGTTTCGAGACTTTATCGACTTCTTCTTCAATTAATATTCTAAGGATGTGTAAAAAATATACATATTTCAAAATATTGAGATCAACATTTTCCAATGACTATACCTTAACGCTGACATAGGTGGAAGATCTGGAAGCTTCTTCTGAAGATCTGCCACGTGTTTTGAAGCAATAGGATTATCCGGAGAAATGCTAAGAACTTTACAGTAAATATGATATGCCTGAAACAGCTTAATTTATTATTTGTAAGACATGTAAAATATTAAAAAATAATAACATTTCGTCGTTTTTCCTCGTTCATGTAGGCTTGCGCCTTTCGTAGGAGTGCCTTGACATTGTTTGGCTGGAGGTTGAGACACTGGTCACAGTCAGCAATTGCTTTAGCGTTTTTATTAAATTTTAAATCTGAAATTATATCATTTTTTAAATTTGTTTTCAATATATTTTTTAAACTTACAAATAAGAGCTCTATTATTGTAGGCTGACGCACTCTTTAAAAGCAAAATGCTTTGAGTGTATTCATACAAAGCATCGTCATAGTCACCAGACTGAAAGTAGTCATTGCCGTTGGTTTTGTAGCTAGTAAAATGAAAAGCTTATGGTAAAAGAAAAATCGATAAAACAATAATAGTTACCGTATTGCGAGTTCTTCCTTTTCAATGTCTGACATTTGGTTTAATAGATCTGATGATATTGGCATACGTTTAGCTGTTTTCATTTTAGAAGAAATTAGAGCTTGCTCACGGTGTCTTTCTTCGACTAATTCCATTTTCAATACTTCAGTATCTTATATTTGGTGAAAATTCAGTTAAATAACAATTTAATTCTAAATATTCAATATTATACCAGCATCGAATTTATCCCATTTCGCATAGTCAGTTGACTTAATTTTTTTCTGCTTATTTGCATTGTCACATTCACTACTAATTTCACTAATCGACTCGCTTCTTATTGGTGTCGTAAATCCTAGCGGTTTATCATCTTTTCGACTTTTCTTTAACGTTATTTCACGTTGTTTTGTATTTACCACCCAGTTCTAAAAAATATGCAAAAATTCACAAAGTTAGGAAAAATCTGGAGAAATGTAAGTTATTACATTTAATGATTTATTAAGTTCAATCCATTCATCAGTTGCCATCGAATATCGTGTCAATATTGGGTCCACTTCCAAAAAAGCCTTACTATATGGCTTTAGAGATTCTAGACGCCTCAATGCATATCTTGTTAAATCAGGATAGAAGCCTTCTTCTCCGGATTTTAAAACCATTATTATTTTTTCAAGCGTCTTTGCATTCACACACTGTTTTATGTAGCCGAAATCGAGATGTTGCACAGAGATGTTGTACTTCTCCATAAGAGATTGTGTTTTTAGGACTTCTATACACGGTGCCGACATTTTAACGTCAAGTCGCTATTTTTTTATACAAAAACTGCTGAAAAATAATGTAATGTAACCGTTGGCAAGACAATGAAATTATTATTTGTTGTTCATAGCAACCATGTTTTATTGATTTAAAAATTTAATGTGAATTTAAGTAATAAAAATAATCATTAAAATTCTTAACCGTTAAAGGAAACCGCGCTGCATAAAATGCATGCGTCTATATGATCGTTTAAATACTTTTATAAAGTTAAGAATACAAAAATGCAATAAATGTTTAATGCATTATGAAGCTCGGCAACACTTATATAGATAAAGATATGAACGCTTGAAATAATGCTTAAAGTACACGGTATGCCAACAACGCCGTACGTTTGGCATTCTGAAGTTTCGAGAAAACTTGACATACGTTCGACAGTTTGTTGGCAAACGCTTTTATATGGCATGGCAGAATTTAGTGTCAGGCAAATGGATCGGCATTACTTAACGTATGGCGGCAAAGTTGAAAAAAAAAAACAATCGCCGATTATTTTTCTGAATTCTAGAGGCAACGATGTCTGGTGCAATAAAATGGAGAACATAATATTACAAACGAACTCAAGACGAGCAAAATAATTTTTGGTGATTTGTTGAGTAAAATTTGAATGGAAAAGATTGATTGTATAAAAAATGCGACATATGTGAATTTCGACAGGTGCATTCGTCCAATATACGTCTTTAAATTAAACACTTGCGTTATAAATTGTTCCAATTAAGTCTTGGAAAATGAAACCTTTCTTTCTGTACACATACACGCATTTTACGGGATTTTATAACATTTACCATTTAACGATTGGTAATTAATTCCTAATCCGAAATTATCTGAACATGCCTTGGAAATAATTCGGGAGTATTTCGACAGCTGCCAATGTGCAGTGTTGCATTACACCATAGAAACATTGCACGTTCAGGACGGCTAATATTGGGACTGAATAGCGATCATTATAGTGTTGTAACTTCTATACTATGTACATATACATATAAAACTATTGTAAAAAAAAAAATTCCAAAGATCTTGGGAGTTATTTGGTAGTCCATCGATAACTTACGGATGAAGTAGAAGAAATAATTACTGAAAATACCGGTACAAAAGATGAAAACAAAAATCAGTCTGGAAAAAAATTGTGTTTTTATTCATGAGAAAAATCGAAAACCCATGTCATTCCTAAGGTTGTCATCTTTAAGTAGCTGCTGTTCGAAAAAGGTTAAAAATATTTGTTTTATCTAAAATTGAAAATTTTTATAGGTCGCTGCTACTTTATGTAATTCAATCAATTTAATGGTTTCGTTTTTACTCCTTGTTGACTTATAAAGAGGTTATGTACATGTATTATATAAAATATGTGTGTACAGAGTGGCTCAATAGAGTCCGATCATGGAATCATAAATAATAGAATAATTTCAAAACTGTTATGTGTTCATTGTGTTTGTTAGCGATGTAAGGCAGATGATTGAAAATCCATGATCAATGCAGGAAAATCTAATAAAATTTTTTTTATTTGGTTCGAAGCTCTGCACGTTATTAAAGACGCATACGCCAAATGAATAGAACGAAACAGCGATAGTTACAAACCTCTCTTAATTTTTAAGAATTTCCAGTTTGCATATCTCCAAATCAAATAACAAACAATAATAAAATTATACAAGTACCGGAGACCTTAACACAGTAATTAAAGATCTCTTATACGAACATAAAATGTATATTGTTGTTACAATGAATCAATAAGGTAGTGTTTCGTGTTCAATAGTCTACTGTCATGTCCAATGAAAACATCATAGCATTCACTCAGTAACCACTGCTAGTTATTGACGAATTTATTAGCCAATCATTTGGTCAGTCTGGAATTCAACTTTATATTGTACGGTACTTAAGGTGTTTAAGTTCAGAGCATATTATATGTTACAGCATTTTTTGAAAAATGTTATTTTAATAACTTACCATTTTCATTATGTTTGTATTAAGCTTTTTACACAATTGTCTCTATGATTATTGAAATGATTAAATTTCAACTTGATGTTCTTTAGTGTTCTCTAGATTTATTGTTTATCTATAATATTTTTTAAGTATCTTCTTCAATATTTCTATCAAATACGTACAAGTTTATGTCTAATTTCAGAACTATTTAGTAAGTATAAATCACGGAAACCGCATATTTGGCAATTGACCACTGATGGCACAAGCTCATGTTGTGCTACAATTCATTTATCAAACTTTCAAGCAACTATTATTGTGTTCAACTAATAACTACAATTAAAGTAATTATTAATGATTTTTTTCAGAGTTTTGCTTTGTAAACATTTGCATTGCAGTGGATAACTTACAGACGCGTCTATTGAATATTGATTTTTGTACGTAAACGGTTTTATCGGTGTTTTAAAAAAAATGTTATATACATTTTTTTATAACATTTTTATAATATTATCTGAAAGATTTAGCCATGTAGCTAAGATACAAGATACAGCTATGGTTTGCGAAAATATAATTATAACCCTTAAACTACACAAGTTAGTAAATTCATTTTTTTGTTTTTATTATTTTTATTTAATAAACTAAATCAACCACATAAATCAAAGTTCTTAATAAATAAATAATACTAAATGTATTTTGATGTTTATGAATAAATAAAAAACAAAAACAAATGCAGAATGTAAAAAATATTAATTTACAAAACATTATCTATCCGACAAATCAATAAAATTACCAACAAACTGTAGAACTTATACACTATAATCTTTATACTAGATGTAGATGAATTTTTTAGTCTTATTACTCCCACCGCTGAATGCAAAACTTCTATTTAAACCCTCTTTTAGATAATTATATATTTGTTTCAAAAAAGGGTTAGATTTTTAAAAAATACTATTAACACTACAAATTAAAATATATCGTTTAAATATTGCCATATTTCAATTGCACAAAAGAAATCTTAGTATTTTTTAAATTAAAAATTTGACAGGTACTTTCGAAGCTATGCGGCAAATGCATTATTAAATTATAATTATTACAGAATTCATGATTTGGAAGTTGCGCAAATCGTATATGTTTTTCGTTTTTGGATTTATAGCTGTCTGTAGCTATACATTTCAATTAATTCCAAGCATAACTTAGTTTGTTTGGTTCAATTATTTAAATAAAAATTCGTCTAAATTACAGGGTATAGCATGTAAAGGATTTATTACGGCCTAGTAATATCTAAAATATTGTATTATAGATTGATTATAAACTATTCAGAAAACCCAAAAAAGAAATATTCATTTTTAAAATAAAATGTTTTCAGTAGTTTTCAGGAAAGACGGGAAGGTGGAATGACTAT
The DNA here is from genome assembly GCA_026546915.1 of Sylvicola fuscatus. Taxonomy (NCBI): domain Eukaryota; kingdom Metazoa; phylum Arthropoda; class Insecta; order Diptera; family Anisopodidae; genus Sylvicola; species Sylvicola fuscatus. The sequence goes on from JANSTS010001480.1 coordinate 5,459, forward strand.
TTTAATTAATTAAGATTTTAAAAATATTATTGGCAATTAATAAATATTATTTCAGGATCACTTAATTTTAAACAACCATATAAAATAACAAGAGTTTATAAACTGCCGCATATCGTTGTTTTTTAAATCTGATATGTTTGGTAAACTAAACAAATTGTTAATAGTCGTGTTATATAATTTAATATTTAAACAAAAAATTGCACAAAGAATAGGCATCACCTATATCGACAGCTACACACTTTTTGTGACAACCTTTGATTTCTGATAAATACCTTTGTTATTGCACATCCGGCTTTTATCACATTTGTAGGTTTCATTGAGTAATTTTAAAGGAATTTTTTTTTCTTTATACTAAAATTGCACTTTATTTACATTATATTGCAACTATTTCATCTTAATAACTAATATTGCACCCTATTTCGACCTGTCATGTTATTTTTAATATCTTTACAAATCTCTATACGTTGATATAAAATGTAAATATTTACTTAAGACTAAGACAATTAGGTCACATTACTCTTCTTAGCTGATGCTTGTGCACCAGTTGCGTCTATAACAAACTGCTTTACATCTTATAGATTAAAGATATTATGTTAAAAGATATTAGGTTATCTAAACTAATTGGCTTTTCTAACGTTTTTAAAAAAAACTGAATGAGTCTCAACACTTTCTGCCCCTGACTCACTCAACTCATCTAACTCCTCGTCTGTCTCTGTACCACTACTGTGCCTGTCGTCTTCAGACGAGTACACAGACACACTGATTGCATTCGGATATTCCACGTCAATTATTGTCGTGCAACTATCATTACTCAGTGGTTGTACGCAATGCGTATTCTTCCTTATGTCACTCGACTTGATTGATTCAGTCTCTGATATCTCTTTGATAACCTGAATATTTTTAAAATTGTTTCGTGTGCTTTCCATAGATATACATGGTTCCGTTTGCTGGTCTTTAAAGTTGAATCTTTCATACGATTTTCGACAGTAAATCTCACTAGAGTCAGCACTTAAATAGCCACTATCCATGTCGGAACGATTTGAACTTGACGGTCTAGAAACATAGCTATAATTACCGCGACAGTTCCTACCTTCGTCATAGCTACTACGATCGTCATTCATCGAAGAAATACCTTCATCTTCACGGTCAAGTGGATCTGAAAATCGCAAACTTTTCTCTAACGAATGTAGATCATTTTTCCCTTTGGCACCCTGGAACTTTATCGTGGCCATAGTAATAAATTTGCGCCAAGCATTCTTGATATCTTTTGTCTTTTTGGCCCGGTCTCTCAGTCCTAATGCAATCTGCATGCCATTAGATACGTGACTTACCTCAACGCGAAACACTTTCGTTGGCTCTGTCGCGGGCGTAAAATTACTTCGATCACTAACCAAATCTTTGATCAACGAGCGCTTTTGCGAATCCGTTGAATTCAACGTGGATGATATCACTTCAATCTTGTCAATATCGTCGAAAGTATATGGCGAAATCACACGATTCTTATCAATCTTGTCGGTATTCTGTTTGTAGTCAAACTTGGTGCTCATCGATTTATTCGTACTGCTGTCGCTGAAGTCGTCCTTGTCCGTTTGGAAAAAGTTTTTATTTTTAATGTCACCTAAGTTCATAAAGCTTTCTAGGATACCAATTGACTCCGTTTCATCATCCATGGGACTGGGCCGCTGACTGTGGCTGGCAACAGGTTGCTTTTGAAACTTGAAAATCGGTTCAATGACACGTTTCCGTATGTGACGTGTCATTACTGTGCTGTCACTCTGTAGCTCCGAGTTTATTTGGGTATCGGAAACACCGGTGATTTCAGTAGACTCACTATTGCTACTATGCGTCTCAATAGTCTCGTTGTCGTCGTTGTATTCTTGTTTGTTGTGCGATTGTGGTGACTGTGTTGACACCGTATGTCTCTTGTCAGCGGCGTTCCACCCCGTTAAGTTTTTTTGCGTCACTACCGATTTTAGGCTGTCGTAAAGAGTGTTGCTGCTATAATTGTTGCTATCAAATGGTATCACGTCTGGTGGCATGATTTTCTTGATAGTATCCTGGTTAGTCTGACGTTGACGCTTTGAATGTCGGGCTTCCAGTGTCAAAATGCGGCCATCATCCATAAAATCAATGCTGGTTAGGCTAGGTCTTTGCAGATTTTTAATATTCTTTGCTTCGTAAATTTCGCGCAAACTTCCAAAGTTTCTCTGCAACGAAGAGCCATTCACGAGATGGCCTAATTCAGACGAATTACTTAAACTAGTGCTCTTGAAAGAACCGGTGGATTTTAAAATCAACTGTTGATTACTGGCACTTTGTAAGTCCGGTAAAGATGACATATTTTCCAGAGATGAGTATCGAATATTTTCATTCATGTGATTAAGGAAATCAGATGATTTCTGCATGTGCTGCGTCCAAGCACGAATGTTATTGTTCTTTATATTCATCTGATTATTATTAAGTGACGCCTGTCGCTTTGGCTTTCTGTCGAGTGTGTCTGGCTCGAACTGGTCACTATCTGTGGATATTTCATACTCAGTGGGATTGTGCTCAACTTCAATGGTCATACTGCCATGGTACGGAGTATTGTACATTATTCTAGGCTCGTTCGATTGCTTGGCATAAAAAAAAGAATTCTTTGAACGACACTGGCTTCGGCGTGCATCTTCAAATAAACGCCTCTCTTTCACTATTTTATTGGCTTTTGGTGGTGGCTCTCCATCTTTACGAAAGCCCTCAACTCTATCATAAACCGTGTGTCGGATTTCAACTTCTTCTTCCAGAGGTAAAGCGGTACTTAAAGATGGGCTTGGTTGGGAACTGGCATCACTACCATTTGAAGGGGGCGAATCACTATCTCGACGCGTTTTATGGGAAACACTACGTTCCAGGCTATCCGTCTCGTAGTCGACTATTAAAAAATGTGGTGATTTTCTTGTGTAAATAGGTGAATCTGGTTGATATTGCTTTTGTTTAGTTCGTCCATAGGTGTTATAATCAGGAGATGGCACAAATGGGTCTCCAACAGTATCAAACCTTTTTGTTTTGTATGTTTCGTCGTAATCTGGAGATGGGAGATTTACCGAACCGTAAACTCCAGTTTTGTTGGATATACTTCGTTTGGTGTAGTCAACAGCCATTGCCTCATATACCATGTCAGGCATTTGATGTAGATTTCTTAGCACTTCATAATGACGTTGACTGACCTTCGGATTAGCATACTGATCAAGGACTTCTGGTCTACGATCTTTTTGTGTTATTTTGTCAATTTTGCTGCGCATCGAAAGGTGAGGAGATCCATGCTGAAATTGTGGATTATTATAGATCTCACTTCCAGCTTTTGCTAATTCTTTATAAATTACATCGCGATCGATTTCTCTTACAATATTATTAGTAGCGGCTACTTCCATCATACCACTTGACTGCTCCTTTTGTTTCATCATTTTCTCTTGAAGAGACACAATTTTTGGAGCAGACGTTGGAATTGGGGGCGCTTTTCGCTTTGATGTCGATCCATTACTATTAACGCTGCTTGCCTTCACAGTGTCACTTTCTGATATGGAGGAGCTATCACTTGTTGTCTTCTTTACATCCTTTTCTTTTAGATAATCAATTGATTCTGCTTTTTCATTAATATTTGGTTGAATATCATGAGGAGAAATGCCCTCCAACCATTTGTGGATGCTATTACGCTTGTCGCCACAATTTTTACAACCCTCACCGCGCTCCGCTGACTTAATCTTGTCACATCCTGGACAGCCTACACAGGCATTCTTACATTTAAGACTTACTGTACTGGCTCGACGACCCTGAGTGGCATTCGATTCGGTACAATTTGGAGCGTGACTCTCTTCTGGAATCATTATTAACGAAGGTTGATATCGTTTGGTTGCCATCTTGTATTTTGCTATTGCAATCACTTCGCGAATCTTGGTAAGAAATTCAATAGCTGCCGGAGGAGGCGACTGTGGAAAAAAACAACCAACAATAAAAAATTCGTTCATGTAAAAACGCTTAGAAACAGATGCTGTAATTTTAAGAAATAAAATAATTATACTTACCACTAAAAGTTGCGGTTCAAAATATGCTGGATTAAAGTAGAGTTTTCTACGCATGGTTCCATTGACGAGCGCTTTCATATTCTCCAATTTGTCGTCAGTTGTTAAGTCATCCACAATGGATACATTCTCCTCTGGCAGACATTCGGTCTCCTGACCGGCATTCGAGCCACTCTCCTGAAGTCGATTGTGCTCAAACTGTGGCGTTGATATATTCTGCCTAGCTGGATTCTAAGTAAATGTTGTAACTGATTCAGAAAAAGTTGCAAGTAAACGTATCGAAAGTTAACCACTTACATTCGTTTCCACACCGCCAACTCGTTCGTCATCGCACTCTGAATTGGAGTTGGACATATCACTGATGAAACCCGAATTATCACTTAATATAGAATAGTGTTTAAGTAGTGGATTTGTCTTAATGATTCCGCACTCGTCGCCATTCAGGTTGGCGGTCGATATCTTTCGTTGACCACTTGGTTGACGCTGCACCGGTAAATTTATGTGATTGCTGGAACCGTAATTACTGACACTTCCGACATGGCCCAGACCGGTGGCATAAGTCACTTGATCGTTGGTCGCGTATGTGAGATCATTTTTGACACCAGAACTTGGAGCATCGGGATTTGGACGAGATTTGCGCTTCTTCACATGTAGGTACAGAAAAACTGACGCGACGTAGATAAGGCCAAGAAGTAAACTGCAAATGCCGATGACTACATATTCACGAGTTGATAGACCTGCTGGTGTTGCCTGCGTCGATTCGGATAATGTTCCAGATTGAAATGAAACTTCTGTGACATCTAATCAATTAAAATTGAATGAAGTTTGTTATTGTTTGTTTAAAAAAAAAATAAATTTTTACTTTTTAATCAGTACTAATACTTTCTTTTATGATTTTCGCCTAATAATTTCGAAAATTCATTTTTATGTTATCTCATTTAGAATGAAATAAAACTTTAATACAATTTTTTATTACTGATTCGCTGATTTAACTTAAACAATTTTTCAGAAGCAAAATAAAATAATGTATCGAACTTAATCTTATTTGTGACCGGTTTCCGGGAGTGCATAAATAAACATTATAGGAGAGTACTCAGCGTGGTTTACAAATTGAAACCAATAACTAAAGTCAGAATTTTCAATAAATAATTAAATTTAAGGACACAAATTTATATTATACGATACTTACTGTTTATATACTTTACTGGTGTCCCCGCCACACGAAAGGCAACGCATGGTGTGAATATTTTGGGTTGAATTTGAGATTTGAATGCTTCCGAGCTTAGACTTTCCTCGCTGGAGACGTTTTCTTGTGAAACATTTAGTGTGACATCGCGACACATCAGGTGCACTAAGATCAAACGTCCTTGCATTTTATGTCGCATATCAGTCTCGCCAAGCCACTTTAGAAAATCAAATTTTCAAATATCGAAATTATTTACAAAGTTACAAAAACCAAACCTGCAAAAATGTACGTCCTTCATCCCGAAATAATTGAAATGGAACGTCAGCATCAATAGGATTTCGAAGTTCTGACCATCCTTTGCTGCTTAAAAATTGCGATCCAGAAACAGCACATATAGGCGTCTTTACACCTGATACATAAAAAATAAATACATTTCATAGCGGATTAACAGCTAGTTACTTGTGGCTACATAGTTTTCTAGATCGTATCGAGTCCTATCAAGTAATCAACAAATCAATTAATAGATAATATGTCGCAGTTAAGGTCCTTTTTAGGAAATCTTTTCATTGTCAAGACTTTTTAAATTTAAACTACAATTTTTGTTGTTGCATTATTCACATTTTTTATTGGCTAATTAAATGGAATATATATACTCGATGTTCAATATTTAAAAATGACAAAAATGTTTGTAAAATATGTCAACGCATATTTTGTTGTTGCTAAAACTGTTTACTTTTTGGCAATTATTAATTTAAACTTAATCCTTAAAGTCACTATCGGGCAACAATTCGTTGAAAGTCTAAATATTTTTTCAATCTTAAAATGTCTTTGCAATGTAAACTATTATGCAAACATTCCAAACATAAAACGCGACAGCTTGAATTAATTGTTAAAGATTGTAGATACAACTTACCAGAGAAGCTAATTTCCTTGCTGGGATGTACGATTTGACCACGCAGTGGCAAGAAAACAAATGGTATTTTCTCAGAAGACGATCCACTCACAAATGGTGCCAGTGAACATTCTGCAAAGGAAACAAGATTTTATTACTCACGTTCATTCATTTATAAAAATTACTGAAATAATTATAAGAGTTAATAAAACAGCTTTTTCATAATATGTCAGATATCATATTTTGTACATAGTTAAAGAATTACAATATACTCGTATAATATGTATAAGGTCACAAATGATAATCCATATGCAAATGATGAAATGGATTTCTCGCCATTAAAACTCTTGGATGGGGTATATTACATTATATGCTATGAGCTGTTTCTAAATCTAAACTTAACTGAATTGTCCATTCTACATGCGTAATTCAATTAGAAATGCAAGAAAAGATACTATCAAGAAAAAATTAAAAACAAAATCAACGGAGATAGTGACGTAAAACGCGTTTCTTCAGATGCATCATGTCGGATGCGCATTAAGCATTAGCTATATTCCTCCTACGCTCTTGCCATTTCTTTATATAATATGTAAGTCACGCAAAAATGAGGAACTAAACAAATTGTCAAAGCCAACGGCAGTAATCTTACACAGCCAATTTGGCCACAGGTGCTCAATGAATTTGAGTTGAATAAATTTTCTTAAATTGCATTCCTAAAATTGTATATGGTAATGCAGATTGTTATTGCATTGGTATCAAAAGCTGATTAGCGTAGAATTTCTGAATGAGTTTATAATCGCACTATCAAGTATCAACTTGCTGATTACAATATACAAATGTGTTTGGACTCGGAACCCGTTTCATTTCTTGTGTGTATTGATGAGTGTGGCATTAGTTCGGATTATTTAAAATTGTAATTTTATGCGTAAATACAGAAATAATTATTTAATTAAATAATTGAAAAGTAATTTATTGCAAAATCCAAATTGTGAGACGATATACCGAAAAATATTACAGTTTATGATCAGCGTAAAACATAAATTGCAATCTCACATACATTAAAAT
>JANSTS010001480.1:12759-31722 GCA_026546915.1 Sylvicola fuscatus
ATTACAGTTTATGATCAGCGTAAAACATAAATTGCAATCTCACATACATTAAAATACAAATATAATTTATAATCGGGCATGATGTAATTTTGACACAAAACACGTTAGGAGGAATCATCGGACCCTTTTTCTTCGAAAATACAGCTGGTCTAACTGTAAAATCCCATCTAAATTGGGAAAGTGAGAAACAATCTCATTTCTACATGACTCATTTCCTGGTCATGTAGTTGCCCGTTCTGGTGATCAAAATTATACGCCCAGATGATGCGATTTCCCGCCCTGGTCATAGAAAATTTTGAAACGTCACCTTATGCATAACCTCATACTGTTTACTTCATGATAAAAAAAAAATTACTATTTATAATTAAAAACCTTATTTATCAAAATTACTTCTTGCGTCACTTATTCGACAACCACTATAGTGTATAACTCAATTTAATGAAAGTAAGATCTAAATCGCAGGACCAAATACAGCTATTACATGCAAAGACTGAATTATGTTGCAGATATGTAAAAAAATACTTCCATTTGTACAATTTTATTGTAAGTTAAGTGATGCATAATAAAACGGCTCTTATTGTCAGAATTCGTTGGTTTTGTTTAATGTACATTCTAGTTATTACTTTTATTCCATTAACTTGCAGTTTAACACAACTTATGTTTCCCAATAAGAGTCTGAAGATCCCAATCAATTTTCACAGCCATCATGCACGTTATGCAGACAAAGAATAAAAAATGGTACCACGTTATACAAACAGTAAGTTTTATTCACCGATTGAAATAGAAGTTAGTTAGAACAAAATTGTAAGTAAAAGAAAGACGAGAAATGGCAGTTGTTAAAAAAATTGAGCTTTTTACTTTAACTTTAAATTAAAAATAACGTTTTTAGTAAATGTGCTCCTCTTCCACATACTAAAATTTGGTTAAGGTTGCTAAAGCCGTTTAGGAGCTATGGCACACATTTTTGGATTCACAGACATTTTTGGGTTCAGGTGGTGTCAAAACGTGTTTCCTCATCATTAGATTTTTTTGTCAAAATTCTTGAATAACAAGAGTACATGTACTACCCCATATGGTTTTTTTTGAAAAAAAAATTCCGATCTGGTTGGTACGTATATAACTAAAAAGATATTGTTGTTGATATTAAGAGGTTTTGCTCTGCTATCTATACTTTTCGGCAATTATTTCTTCTACATTATAAAAGTCATATTGAAAATAACAACTACGTTAAATATGAAAAGGTCAAGAAAAATCTGTGTTTTGTAGAAAAAAGTTTTGTTTCTCTGCTATCTGTAAAAAGATCACTTTTTAATTATTATTTTTGATTCCTTTATATAAACTATTGCGCCTGCACTTTTTGCCGCGTGTTTTTTCGTATCTCAATTGTTAGATAGCACCGCAGTTAATCTGTTCTTAATTTTAAACAACAATGTGTATTCAATAGTTCTTAAAGACGCTTGCAAGAAATCTAAAATTATTGTTTTATTACCGACGAGTGCGGGATAAACAATTTCGCGGCTAATTACTGTGAAGTGAATTGAACGCCGATTTTCATTATTTAAAACGCCGTAAATGTATGGTATATATAACGTAACATAGGCTATGGCCATAAATCGTCTTTTGTAAGTGGCATCTTTCTCTTTATGAAGCCGTCCAATTACAGCTTGAGACGGTGTTTTCGTTCAATGGCCAACGTGCCGATTGGCGTCCCTAATTGAGCTTGGAGGGACTCTGCTTTTGCTGACTGCGCCTCTGTATAAATTCATGATCTTTAACCTCATACATATATATTAACATATTCTTCTGAAAAAGACCCTAACAACGCTGAATAAATTATAACTATATTATTATTTTCTTATCACAGTTAATGTTGCGGTTTTCCAATTTGATCTGGACATTACCCCAATTTGTTTTTTGATGTTGTGCCATTCATAATTTAGTAGTTATTATTGTCTTATTAAATAATACTAAGCTATGAATAGCCACATTAATAGAATGACAATATAATTTTAAATTTTAACGCTGTCTCTTAAGACATTTAAATGGTAAATTCCTGATTAATATTGAATTCAAAAGAAACGGCGCAGTGCTGCACGATATGCTGTATGTACACATATTCTTTAGCATGGAAAGAAATATTTGGTAAGTTGCATGTTTAAAACTGCGAAGTAATTAGCGCAAATCTCATCTTTATCTTAGATTCATAATTTTAATCCCTTCCTCGTGTTTTTTGTGTTATGAGTTAGATAAATTTGTCACATTTGATTCATAAAACATATGATCTGAAACGTATATAGTTGTCATTACAGATCTTTAATAAGATTTCTTTTTTTTGTTCGTTAACTGAGGTGTTATAATATTGCGAGTTGCCAATAAATAAAAATAAAATTATATTTCGTTTATAAACGCTTATAAATAATGTCATAGCTCGCTTACCGTGTATGTCATCAACGCAGATTCCTAGATCTTCCCGATAAGTACTTAGATGCGGCAGGCATTGGCACTTGCATTCCTCTGTCTTGGCTTTGTACTTTACGGACATATCTGTGGGTAAATATGACGATAATTAGATACGCAATTTATTTAAAAAGTATTTAATCGCAGCTTATAAGGAGTATATATTGAAGAATGTAATCTCTACTACATGTGCACGTATATTTTAAACTACCACTTGCCGATTTCCTTGATGTCTGTTGTAAATAGATATGCTGTGCCACTGGATAGACCGACACAAGTGTCGGTATTGCATTTAGATACGTCTGAAAAGATAATGGTTTGTTAGCTCAATTAGCATTCGTCTAACTGAATTTTTCTGTTTAATGTTGGTCCTTAAATATAACAAATGAATAATATATACATAGGTATATATATGTATATATAATGATCTCACCATATGAATCGAATACATCTCCACTGTGCACCCGACTTAGATTGCCTAATTGAGTGATATCACCGACCTGTTGTAGTGCAATTTGACGCAGGCTGGGTGCCGAAGAAGGCGCGGCAGCAGCATAAGACATCAAATGCAAATGATCAACGATGTCACGGTTGCCATTTCTATTGCTCTGGATACTCAATGATGAAATTATGATCAGAAACATGGTACAAGTGACACACACTGATGACACGAATTTCCTTACTGCTGATGTTGTAGCATTAATCAATGACATTCTGATTTTTGTGAAGATTACCATTTATTTTTTGCAAATCGTTGGCTGTGAACATTAAAGAATTAAATAAGATAAGATATTTGTGTGAAAAAAAATTTCTTCGTAGAAATAAGAAATCTATCTTAGTAAAACATTATCCTTCGCATCAGAATGCTATTAGCTTCCCAAAAAAATGCATTTGAATTTCATTTGAATTATGATGAAGAATTGTTTTATGTTTTTGTCTGTTGGTCTATCTTTAGGACAAAATAATATGTTCTAATAATAATTACGTATGTATATGAAAAAAATCCGATCTGTTGGGCACTTACATTAACGAAAATAATTGGCGAGTTGATTAATTTATGATTAGAGAAGCAATGAACTTAACTGGTGCATCACATAAAAATAGGTCTTCATTATTATGTTGGTAACTATATATGTTACTCATGTATATTTAATTGAATACTATTCTAAATCAGTTTTGCAATCTTATACCGCTTTTCACAAATTCAATTACTTAACTCCATGACTTGTGCTAACATACTGGAGAAATATTTCGATTACGAAAGACTATGGAGTTAATGTAAAGGTGTCAAATCATATTCCAAAATTAATCGTATTCTTTTGCTGTTAGTCAAATCAAAATACGTTTTGATTACTTTTTTGCAATTTTTCTACCGAAATCATTTGCATTTTAAAAGCACATTTAGAAGCAATTTAATATTTCATGCATAACAGAATGCAACAGAACCTCTTCGTGCAATAGATTTAACTGTTTGATGACGATGCGTGTAATTTCAGTTAAATACCGTGATTATATGGGGTTTTAAATTCACAGAGGTTCTCAAATTTCGTCGAAGAGAGTCGCCCGAGAAACTGCGGTTTTATATTTCAATGAAGCGCGAATATTTTGATAATAAGAAGCTGGGAAATATTCAATTAAATTTTAGAGGATATAAACTGTTGTTTTCACAAATGAATATCAAATATACTTTGTATTTAAAAAAAAATTGGCATATCTGGTTATTTACTTTAACTGGTTTATATGTAGTGATATACTATGAGGTTTTTTATGAGAACACAATTTTTAGTGTTATATTTTTTACATATTTAAAACGGTATAAAATTTTATTTTAATAATTTTTTTGTTAATTTTAAAAATTACCGAATTGTTTATAAAATTAAAATTTTCAGTATTATCATTCCTCATGTATTAAAAGAAACTTGATTAATTGAATGAGATCTCAAAAGCTCAACTTAGAACAAATATAGTTATACTATTAATAGAAGAGAATCAAACAAATAGTTGGGAATACAAATGAGTAAAACAAGCACCAATGTCAGCAAGTATTTCATTTGAAGATCTAGATTTTGCCAATTAAGTCCAACGAATAACCATATTTATTCAATAAAAAAGTCAACAAGTCAAGTGCGTGTATGCATTATTAAGACATTACATATATGCGCACTTCTACTCATCAGTGTAAAGACAGAAGATGTAGAAAGTAGAAACTATATAGCGGCACGACGCGACGTACAGTTTGAGAACATAATAACGCTACAGCTCGGTAGGAACGCAGCACCTGTCGTCTGGCTTGTCCTAATCAAGCAGAAAGCATGTATCCTCAACCAATAGTAAATAAGACATACATTACACAAATATTGTATATAAGTTGAAGATAGCAATGCATGCTTCATTAAAACATAATTAAACAAATTCAAGATAACATTTAGATACTGCTAGATACTGGTGGTTTATTTTCGGTGCCCTAAACATATATGCCAATATGATATAAAATAGTTTAAATAATTATATCAGTTAGTTTTAGTAAAAAACAAAAATTATAATTAGTAAAAAACAAAAATAAAAATTGCGTTTTTACTAAATGTAAGTTAGTTCAAGCCGTTTAGGAGCTATGGCTATACCGTACGTACGTACGAACATACATTTTTCGATTCACAGACATTTTTTCTCGACCACTTTTTTGGGTTCAGGGGTGTGAAACGTGTTTCCTCATCATTAGATTTTGTTGTCAAAATGCTTGGATAACAAGAGTACATATACTACCCCATATCGTTTTTTTGAAAAAAAAATTTCGATCTGATTGGTTCGTATATAACTAAAAATCAGATGCGCTATAGACGATAGCAAAATACATAAAAAACGTGTAGAATCTTATTTGAACAGGAAGTGCTTTTATGTTGCATTAGCTTTTCTTTATTAGCATATTGTTTCACTGTGTTATTATTTACCGCATTCCTCACTTCAGCATCGTCGAGGACCATCTGCACGTAACTATGTGCAGCTGCCTCTATCTTTTACAATAGCAATAGTGATTCTAATAAAACAACTCAAAACTAGAAGAACAGACACTATATAAAGGAATTAAGAACTTGATTTCACTGTTAACTTATAAAATGTATTATGAAACCGCAAAGTAGATGATATTAATGATGAGTGCCAAGTGGCCTCACAGAGCGCGGCGTACTGATGGCATCTTCTACACTCTAACATTTTAATCATTTAGTACACATCTGTTCATAAATAGTGAAGTTTTTTTTAAGTGCGGTATAAAAACGTGTAGTGATTATTTACGAACATAAATATCAATAAATTACAAATCAATTGGTCGCTGAAGCGAATTAGTTTGGACGACATTTGCTCCATTTCTTCACATCACCGCGCTTGCACGTGAAGATATCATTTATAATTATACAATGAAATCGTAACATCTAACATATTTTTTGTCATTTTTGTCTCCTTTCTTGTTGTGATTTTTTGTATAAACAACCTTATACCTTATTTTTATCGTCCATCATAGATAATATATTCTTTTATATCGTTTCAAATTCATTTGCTCGTTTTTTGGGATATTAATGAATATTGATATAAATGGTAAAAACACATTTTAATTTACCAAATCCGGAATTTAATTTAATATCATATGTTTATGACTTGCTTGCCTTAAAAAAAGATTAACTGTAATACAGATCCAGATGTTTAATTCCTTTTCTCACTCAACGCTATGGACGGAGCAAATAATAGACAAACGGGGGAAAAAATTGATATAGCGGATTTCACCGCCGTCCTCGACCACTAGAAGAACTTGAAGCGCATCCCGCATCAAATCACATAAGCTCTTATTCCAGTTGAACTTGATTTTCAAGTACAACTTTTTACAACTGCTGGCTAGTATAGATTAACATTTATCGCAAGTGCGCTTTTAGAGTTGTGCGACTGTGCGTTCCCATGTGCGTTTATCCCTCATGTAACCCCCTCCTTACAACACATTTATTGTACATAAATGTTAAGCATAAATGTGTTTCATCTTTAGAACGCTTACGCTACATTGCGTCGCGTCGCTTACATTTTACGACAAGATATATTGCGTATGGAGCTCAGCTAAAGCTGAATCGACCACGAGAAAGTATAAGAATCTATTATTTTTCAAAGTCATTTGATTTTATTTATTTAGTCGAACAATTTCAACGGAAAAGCGCATTACACCGTTTCTGCGGCTGCAGGTATTTTCCATTTATTATTCTGCTAACAGCTCAATATACGGAAAAGTGGAGGGATGCTTAACGGCTAGGATAAGCAGTTTAGATGCACACATATACGTTTTGCGGCGCATTAACCTTTACAAAAATGGACACGTGAAACAACTAGTCAATTATTTATTTGTCGATTGTGGAAAACAGTTAAGAATAGCGCGAGCACGGCAAACCGCATGCCAACATAGAATCGTTGCATGTGTATCAATAAGAGAAGATATAAATCGCATCGTTCTTCGGCGTCCATGGCTTAGACTTTTTTTATTTTATTTTGTGTGATCTTTAATTAATATGGAAATTGTTACATGTTGACTCATATCGTTATATTATATTATTTGTCATAAAAAGTCTTAAAATAATGTAATGTATAGCACATCTTTTAAATATACCTTTAATTGCTAAGCCCCAAGACGATAAAAAACTTTGCCCATGTTGCTATCGCTTTCTGTTATCAATTGTAAACACCTAGAATTAAGATTATCTAAATTCATTTTATGGGGCTAGTAGTCTCCTTTTATAACCTATAATGTGTCTTAAGAAGGAGTGTTTTCCGACATCAGCAGAAAAAAGTCAGTGTTCAAATGTGTAAAATTAAATCATTGCAGCATATGGGGAGAAATCTTGACCAATCTGTAATTAAAATTTCTTCAATTTACTTTAGCGACATCAATGGATAATTCTGCTGATTTGCCTCTAATATAACCATTTTTAGACGCATAATATTGGAAAATGATCTTCTCTATTTGGGTATTAACTTTTATCAAAGATTATATTGTAGTTGTTTTAATTTAAAAAACATAAATGGTATGCATTGTGCAATATTCTTAAATGGAAAAATGATTCTACTTAAAGTTGAAAACAATTTCCAGAAAAATAACATGCTAAAACCAAAACATCATTCTACCAGTGAGAATAATCAAATGTTTCTCCATGTTTGAAAGAATATAAATATATTTTTTAATTCTAGTTATTAAGCAAATTCAGAATTAAAAAAAAATGTGAAGCCTTTTTTTTAATCAGTATCATTGTGCCAGTTTTAAATATATTTTAAAACTTCACCACGAAACTGCTCGACAGCTCGTAACAAATTATAAATTGTGTGCAAAACCGCAGTGCCCTGATAGATAGGAGCTGGAGTGTAATTCAAATGCCTATAATATGTGGTGGTGCCCGCTTTAAGATAATCCAATTCTCGTATTGATTGAGTACGATTGGTTTCCGACATGTTTGGCACTATATTGCCTCTTGCATTTATATTGCATTCAATAAAATGTCAAAGGGTATCTTACTTTCAGTCTTTTTTATAATCTTTCAAGGAAGGCGAAGGATGCTCAATAAGCAATCTAACGAACACAATTATTTATACAAATGGCATTATCCGGCTTTGTTTTGCAAGTACATATTATTTCATTGCATTGCAGGTCATTTATTTCGCCTATTTTTAAAATAATAGTCATGTTTTTAAACAAAAATGATAAATGAGACATTCAGAATAATTAAATCATAATCATAATCAAAAAAAACATAAACGCAAGCATTTCAATAAATGACAGTTTTTTCTAATATACTAAATAAATAAATATATTAAATGGATAAAATCATTGATATTGAATAGACAGCAGTCACATCATTCTTTTTGGGAATCACCTGCTGCAGATGAAATATATAAGTACTGAACTCCTTTCAACTCAGAGAAACGCTTCTAATAAATTTCTTATTTACACACATATCGCATAACGAGATATGTTTCATTTCATTTGATTATTTATCAAAACTTTATAAAACATTTTCAATTCTAAATCCTTAAAATAGCCTTATAACGAAGCTGATATGCAATAGTGCAACATTCTAATGGTTAAGACCGCCAAATTTGAAATACATTTACGATGTCATTAATGAAAAACAAGAGTAGAAAAGGTTCAATGTGGCTACTCTACGTAACTTCCGAACAGGGCACAAAAGTCCTGGATCAGAAACCATCAATGTGATCTTATTGTACACGATTAGACAGATTAGATTTTATCCAGTTGAGTAAGGACTCTTGAGCAGTCCAAGCTTAATGCCAAGAATCTCCAGCCTTATCAACAACAAATCATGCCAAATGCTTTGCTAAAGTCATGTAAATAACACCAGCCTGCGCTTTCGTGTGAACAATGTCTGTTATTGCGTGTGTGAAGCAAACAATTTTAGTTTACTAATTCATCGTACAATTTTTTTAAATTTTTCAATATGTTAATAATCTGTCAAATTCGCGTATTTTGTGAAAAAAAAATAGAGGGCGTGCTATGAGAGTTTTTGAGTTATAACCTAAAATTTTTTCTTTTTTGATCTTTTTTTACATGATTATAACTCGAAGCGCTTCATCATTATGGTATAATAATTTATTATATTATCATAGAACTCAGCAAGGCAAACCATTTTATAAATAAATATAAAACCGTTTATTTTTCGACAATTATTTCTTCTACATAATAATGGTCTTATTGTGTCTAACAACTTTTCTGAAAGTACCAAGGCAAAATAACAATTACTTCAAGATCAAAAAAACATTTTAAGTTGAAAATAGAGTTTTTTTTGCTCCATGTAAACAAATATTACTTTTTGGTTCAATTCCTTTGCTTAAGGACACATCTTGGTTTTATACGTATATAACTATTTCGCCGGCCTTCCCAGCAGCGTGTTCTTTAGGATATTGTACTCTAGAATTATTTTTTAAATACTGATACTTTATAAACAAATACTTTCACTTAAAGTATTCCAGATTTTGTTTATCACCAAAAAGTGGTTGTATGTACTGAATTTTTGGGAAATAAAAATGGTCACCGTAGGTATGGGGAACGCATAGACTCGTTCCACTTCATCTATGCACGCAACGAATGCCTGACGTATTTTCTACAATATAATAAAAAAAACAAATGCAGATATTACATGATATGAAAAATCGTTGCATTAATACAGGAAACGATGCAAACACACTTCACTCAAACATTTTAAAAAGTCGTATATACATAAGTAAGTTATATAAAATTATTTAAAAGAGCTGGAAGACAGGAAAAACAGAAGATCAATTTGTTCTATATGTCGATACATGGCAGAACTGGTATGTTTGCATCTTAAGCTATAGCTGTGAATTCTATCGGAAAACTACACACTCTCTCTCTCTCTCTCTCTTTCTTAACACACAACTTTAAAGCAAATTATTGTAATGCTCTAATCACGTAGAATTTGGAAACTACATCATAACACACCGTTTTCAATAAGAATTAAGATCTGGTAGTACTCTCGCTTGCTTGCTATAGCTATCGTTAATCACATATTCATATGTTTTTGTGATTTCTTGTTTGTGTTATAACTTGCAAACGTCTGGATTAATTATAACCAATTTTAATTTTCAATAACAATTTTTTTATAGATATTTCATATATGTATATGAAATCTGGCTGTTCCTACCAACACATTCGATTTAAAAAAAAACTAAGTTCCGTAGTATATTTACTTTTGTTATACTTTTTTAAAGAAAATGAAAAAAATGAAAAACACTTTTTGATACCCCCTGAGCCCAAAAAAGTCATTTCGACATTTTGATAGCATAGACAACTCGACCACTTTTTTCGCGAAAAAAATATAAGAAGAGTGACCACATATGTATGGTTTTTTTTTTAAATAGTCAGATCTGGTTAGTACGTATGTCTAACTAAAACATTAGTCTTATTTATAATTTTTCATCTAGAGCTTTCCTTAACAGTGTAGATAAGTTACACATTATTTGAACTACATTTACAAATTATAGCCTTTAACTCATAAATCAGATGTAAAACTAATAAAATATGAATCAATAGGAATTGAATATTGGAAATGTACGTAGCATTAACATATATACAGTATACACTCTCAAGTTTCAAAAACTTAACTTGATGAAAAGAACAGTTTTAAAGTTACGTTTCCAGAATATTTCTGAGATTTTAGGTTTATCATATCAGTAATATGTATGTATATACCGTTTTAATGTCTATTTTCATAAACTATTAAAAGATCATTATCATAAATTTATTAAAATTCTACGTTATATTAAAAAATTCAAGTTATGTAAGTAATTAAAATATGTAAAAATTAAAACAATGTGTTTGTTTAATAAAAATATTGCAAGCCAATTGTATAACATTCGTTATCAAATAATTAATTTATTTTTTGCTAAAAAAATATTAATAATGAAAGAATAATAAGAACTATTTTATTCATCGCTGGTTGACTTCAATCATCTTTACGTGGTTATGTAATTACATAATACTACGCGGATCAAAGTTGAATGGCCACGAATAATCAAATGAAAATAATCTGCGGGGCTTATAGGCCATAGCAGGCAAAGAGCAGTTTTTTTGATTGCAACCTGCGCTCAATATGTGTGAGAAAACGAGCCACACTAATTCATAAAGCACCTGGTTTATTGCTGTACTTAAGCGTTCATACAACCAAAATTGTTGAACTACATGAATGAACAAAATAATGTATAAATGACTATGAGAAAATAAAATGAATTCCAAAAAAACAACAACCGCATCGAAATCAAACAGCATGGTACCGTTTAGGTTTGCTTCAGCATTTTCTCCCGTTTCTTCATTTAATTACTACTATGAGCGCTGATCTAAGACGCCAGAACTATTGCTTTATGTAAGTTTCAGCATAATTTTCGGGTGGTTCGCATCCCATCTGTAGATAACTAACACTGTTGTTTAAGTGCTACAATTTGGAATATTTTTGCCTTTAAAAATTATATTCAATGGCTTGAGTACTTATACATTTCTAACTGAACTTTTGTCTGTATAAGCGAGATCTTAAAATTATTGCGCCTGATGCTTCGAAGCACAATCATCTCTGCAACTGTTGCCAAATAATCTTGTAGCCAGTACCCTATTATCTAAGACGAATTTATTTCGTTTGTTTTCTTTAAAACTGGTAATTGAAATTTGTTGAAGCCTGAAACTACAGCGAATATTCCTAAGTTCAATCTGGTCGATACAATATAACATACTTGTTCTTAAATTTGGTAATTGTGTATTTTTTGTGCATCATTTCCAATTTGAATGTGAGATTTTCTGCGCTTCAGAATGTATAACGAAGAAGGTTTTTTTTGCAAATTGAAAAATCGGTAGCTCATATATATACCTATTCAGAGAGTTTAATCTGATCTATACGGAAATTTTACCACGTGTGCGTTGTAGAGTGTAATGACTTTGGTGCTTCACATCAAATTAAAAATACTTTTGTTGTAATAAACTTTAGTCAATATATTTGTAAACCTAACATATAAATGTATCGGCGTAATTTTAAGTATCAACAAAGCAAGTTGAAGTGAGTTTGAGGTGCCTATATAATATATTCTGTATTAATTATATATATTACTCGTCTCCACAACAATTTCTATCAACTAAAACAATGCATACAATTAATTTTGAAATATTAAGCTTACTTGGCATGTTCTCTTTTTCTTGGATCAGAAATTATAAACTCGTTTGCATTTAATTTGCAGCACATTGAATTATCTGTAACAACAATAAAAGTAATAACATTAAAATATACATACAAAATGATTTACTAAATAAAAGTACAGAACAATAAAGCTGCTTTTATGTAAGATAAATGTTATCTCAATCAAGTAACATATTTAATTGTATTAATTAATTGGTATACTTCAGAGCATTGAAAAAAGTTAGGCTGATGGTGCTTAGGCAACTATCTATTACTCATTAGTGGGACCTATAAAAAGGTAACTCTGTAATTATGACAACTTCATTGCAGAACTCTAGAACCTTTACATAGCGCCTCTTGGTGGCTACGTGCTGTTCAAATAACTCAAATCTTTTGAAATGTAAATGTCGCACAGATATTAGGTGTACTTACGAGTATGTAATAGTTCCGACTATGGTCGCATAAAAATGACTATGAAACATGAGGAAATGAATTATTCGTTGTTTTTGAAATTTGCAGCAGTTTTTTATAAATTTTTCTTTTTGTTAATATGTTTTGTGGTCATTGAGCAATTATGCGCATGAAACATAATTTTATAATGGCACTCTAATTGTTCAGCATCACGGTGCATTATTGCAAAAATTGTCTTGAAGTCAAGTGAATTTTTGCAAATATGGATATTTAATTGAGTGTCATTTAGAAGCGGTGAGAATCTCAACAAACATCGGTTTGTTCGCTGTTATTTGTTCTGACAATTTTCTAAGATCAACTGCGCTACATGTATAAATTAATGTCATTAAAGAGTACATTAAAAAGCATGAACTTTGTTTTTTTTTGTGCGACGAAATTTAATACATCAGTGTCAGTAAAGTTGTTGTAACAATATTGTCGTTGCTTGTAGGAGATTAAAACCAAGAAAAGCGTGTAAAATCAGAAACCGGCGTGCACAATGCACATAGGATAAGCAGTGATGGCAAACCGTTTAATGAGCACTTATAAGAAAATTACAACAATTACAAATCGCGTTGCTGGCCGAAGAGTTTTAATTAAGAAAAATTGATAAAAATAAAAGTATTTCAAATTTTATTAACATAATTTCAGAAATGCCTTTCAAAAATTAATTGTCTTATTACCTTGCAGTTTTACTTTGAATTCATTTTAGAGCGAACACAAGTCAGTAAAAAACATAAGTTTTGAAAATTATTCAATGTCCAATAACTCTTTCGCGACTTAGCCATGTACATTAGTAAACCACCGACACGCTGAATTTATATCCGTTTATATTTAGTTGAAATAATTTACGTTTATTTTTAGTTTTTATTTCGTGTATCAAGAATCATAATAACGTCAAGTGACTTTAATTCGTTCACGTACCAGCAAAATGTTCGTACGTACCATCTCGGACACGCGTGCAATAATTTGTCACTGCTGTGACTCTATATGTATTACACTTACATTTTTGAACTAATTTAAACAAACTTTGTAACTACAATTCAGTAAATTGAAGAAAAAAATAATTTCTGCTTTTGTTATGCTGAATTTACATGAAATTTGAGTATTTTGGTAAATATTTTGCGGTTAATTTCACAATCATTGTAGCTTTGAATTGAATAAAAACGTTTTGTTTTAAATAATCATCGAAATTAAATATTTCCTTTTCTTCGTTTCTTACATTTGTTCAATATTTTGTAACTTTCACAGGAACTAAAAAGTAAAAAGTATTGGTCATTTTCTTAATTTATGCACCATCTCACTATCTCGTACCAAGGAATTTGTTAAAAAGCTTTAATTGTATATTTTTGCATTCAAACTACAGTCATAATAAAACACCGCTTCTTTGAGCTCATAACCCATCTTCCTTGGAACTCATACGTTATTAGGACAGTTAGATACATAATAAACAACTACTAAATCTCATCACTATGATCACAATTCACGTGAAAAAAGTAGGAACGTTTACTTTTAGCAAACATAATAAAAACTGTTTAAACAGAAGAAACAAAACCCAAATAATGTAAATAACAGATTGATGTTAAAAATGTTTGAACAAAATTTTTTGGTGAAGTTGTCTTCCATGGAGGCGAAAGAAATACTGATTAGAATGCTTCTATCAAAACATTAAGACCACAACAATAACACATAATTGCAATTACAACAATTAAGAAGGAAATTTCGAATATGATTTTCCTCTATTATTTATACATGTACGTGTATGTACATACATGCTGTTCCTATGATTGTAAGAACTTGGGAACTGCAACGTGGCGTTTCAAACAACCAATATTCAGCTTAGTACAGCCAACAACATAAGACAAATGCCTTAGTTGTGCGGATTATGATTCATGAACATCTAGAGTGCAATATGTGCATATTCTTGTATATCCTCATATGCGCTTTTGTAGCTACTTTTTTTTTACTTTCAGCGTTTTTATAATTATTTCACAGAGGTATAATTTGATAATAAATTATGCGTTGGTTATACAGAGGAAAGCAAAACGTATACCTGGGCGCAGAATAATTGACTTTTTCATATATGTTATGATAATCTTTTCACACTTGCTGATCACACTGGACGGTAGAGTTCTCTTTATGATATTCTAAGATAATACTTGCGCATAAATCGTTATGTTCTTATGAGCGTGCTCTGCATGGTTATTAACATATTAAAAGAGGCGCTTTTGCCTTCGACGGACATAATGAAAAAAGAGAAATTAATACAAAAGATCTAAGCGCCTTAATCATTGCGTATATTATGCGTGCTGAGTTTTTCAGTCAAAAAAGTTGTTGCTAGCGTAGGAATATTCCTGCCTGTACCCATTGACCATCCCGCCGGGTGCGCTTCAACAAATGCTACACACCAAGCACACCACCGAAGCGGTTCGTCGCGAAGCCAAGCGTGTCTCCAAAATACTTCTAAGGTGAATATTACTATAATTATTTTGCTTCGTTTTTCAATTACATTTATTCTCATCTTTTTAATTATATGAACAACTGTAAATATTATAGTCAGCTAAGAAAACCAAAAAGAATTTTGAACAATAAGTAAAATCAATGAAGAATAGAACGGTCTGGACTATGATCAATGTTTACTGAGCGTGCGGATTTATACTACATATACGAGTATACCATTATTTTAATGATATAATTAACAATAAGACTACATCCACACAAATCTAGTTTTATAAGAAATGTAATGAATGTATTTGATGGATAAATTATGAGTATTTTCATAGTAGTACATATATGTTACAAACTATTCCAGCGCGACGGCTCTCCCTGTCGTGTGTTTTCAACTAATAAGATGTCGTATCAATTCCTTTGATCAAAAAATGTCGGTACTTTATGTTTCATTCGGTTCTTCGTTGATTTATTTGTTTCTATTATGAAACGCTAGATTATTACCTACCTATGCGTGCTTAATTATGTTAATCGAAATGAATAACTATAGATATATATTAACAATTAGGGCAAACAATTTTGTGTATTAATTTATCTGTTAGCATCATCAGAAATGTTGCATATCATACGAGCATAATGCTCAATCGACAGTTCACTATAACCTGTTTTGTGCCCATCGGTTATGTATGTACTTCGTGTCTGAATTCATTGTTATTCAGTGAAACAAAAAGATTTCATCAATCCAAATCGACATTTTTCATCTTCGTTGGAATTCACACCAAATGTAGGATGTTTAACCTTATTTTCGCATAATAAGACATACACATTTTAAGTTTATTCGAACTTTTGCTAACTGATTGCGCTATTGGTAATATTTAGAGCAAAAATGTAAGCTATTAAAAATAAAATCAACTTTCTGCAGTTTTTCAGTGTGTGGTTATGAAACGATTATGTAATGTAAAATGTTGAACATAAGTTCTATTGTAAGTTGTAATGATTCAAAAGACGTGCTTCTCATCGACGGATCTTGGGAGTTCGGTTTTTTATAATATGTACTGAAAACGGCGGCTCTGGTAATTACCTCTATTTAAAAGTGCCACACGGGTACTTGAATTATGTTGCTTAAGTAAATACTTTGACCATACATATGCTTTATTGTTTTCAAGTGTAATGTTTGAGGATCGCAATTTTCGACCGGTTAAACAAGTGTAGAATGAAGTCATATGTTGTGGTGAAGTGTTACATTCAGCACTAAGACGTCAAGCACACTTCAAACGAAGCGTGATATCTTTGTGAAAACTCGGGCGATTTTGTGATATTTTCTCTTTTATTTTTTTGTTAGGTCTACATTTTCTATGTTTACATTTCATATCGAATTTAGGACAATCTAATTTAACAAAAACGCTTATGAGTTCTAAAGTCTAAACGAACCTGTCGCGTGCGGTCATTACAGCATGTCGTAACAATATTACCAGCGATGAGGTGAACGAAAATAATTAAGATCAACGCAAGCATTCGCCATAACAAGGAGACCGAGTGCGAAAAGGCAGCGAGTCGCATCGTGACAAGTATGGCTCATTGTCTGATCTTTAGAAAGCGCAAATCATCACGCTCGCCAGGCTGAAGTGTTGCTTTGTACATCTAAGAATGGCAATTAATAATGAGTAGCAAGACAGCCACCGCGCTAAAGATTTTCTCCGCTTTTACTTTTTCCAACTTGTTGTGTTCTTTTGAATGAGGTGTGCGATTTTGTGATAGTATTGTGACAAGAAAAAATATCCTATGTGGCTGCTGTGGTCAATAGATTTCTGAAAAAATTGAACGAAAATTCAAAAGCCAATTCTTAAGCGATAATTATTGGAAATTACTATTATTTCTAACCGTTATTATAAACTAAAGTTTAAGGAATGGTTTTTTACAACATATCTACCATATACCAGCCTTTTCGTTAAACATGTTACAATTATGAAATAAGAATAAATTTCACACATCACGATATTATAATCGCATCTTCTTTACGACAAAAAAAACATGCAAACAATATATACATACAATTAAACGTACAATACAGAAATGTCTGTAAACACCTGATCTTTGACGCCTCATTTTGCAGGTATTATGGCATCTGCAGAACCAACAAAACCCATTCTGCAACCGTAAAACTCAATTTGAAACGTTAATAAACACCGTTTAAGTGCAGATGGTGCTTCTTATTTCGCGCAGTGATGGCTAAAGGAATGCAGAACATTTTTTATACAACCACACAATCCTAAATCTTATTAAAATGACTTGGCGCAGTAGGGGGGCAATAAATTGGCGCGACACTTGGCGTTTTCGAATGCACGTGAACTGCCCTAAGTCATGTTTTTTATGGTTGTTCGCAGAATATGAGGCATTATTGAGTTATTAAGTTGGTATTTATTATTATCGCGCTGGTTAAGCGATAAAATATGGCTTTTGAAGGCAAATTAAGTCATTCGTGATAATCCAGACAATTGACTGTATACTTTTATTGCGCTAATGTATCTTTTGTTGTAATGAATAATTGTTCAAAGTTTGATGAATTTTGGATCGAAGCTCAATATTACAAACACCGATACTTTTATTGCGCTCGTGTAGCTTTTGTTGTAATAAATAATTGTTCTAAAAAGTTTGATGAATATTTGGATCGAAGAACAAAAGTACAAATAACGATTAAAAAACTGTAACAGGTCTATTACAGTCAAACCACAATAGACAAAACGTTAATCAGAAATTGGTAGAAATCGTATATTTTTAAAGAATCGTGAAAAAAATGAGTTGTTATAGTTAATAAAAGAAAAATGTAACGCATTTAAGTGGGGCTTTTATTTCTGGGATGTAATCGTTCAATAGTTTTATTATAATACTCAAGGTACAAGAAAAGATCTAAATACATACACATTTATATTGATCGTTTATTTAATTTCAAAATTAGTATTGTTTATATTTATTTAAAATAATAGTTGTTTTCAATATTCGTTCAGATTTCTCTACATAGATTTAATTAGATAAAATTTCTTACAGAAACCTAAAGAATCTATTAAATTATTTATTAAAATTTATTCTTAATTGCCTATTCATTGATTTGCATATGATTCACAAGACCCCCAACTTCTGAGAACACCATTGTCAAGCCATTGTACATATTTATCATGATATGCAAAGAAAGTGGTTCACACTAAAGTAACAAATTATGGATTTTTAAAATTAATGTCATAAACATTGTATATGTATTATTAAAAGGCATTCAAATTGAAAAATTTTCCATTTTAACCACAAAAGATTCAAAACACTGAAAGGCTTTCATTTTTCATGCAAAGATGTTCCCATATTGAGGCGCATTGCTTTCAACTTTCGCTGAAATTTCAGTTCAAATAATAATAGTATGTTACCTTTTTAGTTATATACGTACAGATCGGAATTTTTTCTTCATAAAACTATATGGGTAGTATATGTTCTCTTGTTATCCAAGGATTTTGTCAAAAAAATCTAATGATGAGGATACACGTTTTTACATCCCCTGATCCCAAAAAAGTGGTCGAGAAAAAATGTCTGTGAATCGAAAAATTTATGTCCGTACTTACGTACGTCCGTACGTTATGGCCATAGTTCCTAAACGGCTTGAGCAAACTTAAGGTAGAGGAGCACATTCACTAAAAACAGTATTTTATAATTTTAATTTTTATTTTTTTTCTGTTAAAGTTAAAGTAAAAAAACACTTTTTGTTTGAACAACTGCCATTTCTCGTTTTTCTTTGCATTATAACTCGAAAACGGGTTGATTTATTAAAACCAAATTTTACTATGTGGTATATTGGTATTTCCTTAAGACAAATAATAAATTTATTTCAAGATCACTCTCAAGGTCAATC